>CM046675.1:4289218-4345789 GCA_025594165.1 Tamias sibiricus | reverse complement strand
TGTTAAAATGTGTAAAGCGTGTCTCTGGTCTTCAAAGATTTCAGGTAAAGAGAGGTGCTTTTTCTTGATGCAAATCTCAAGGCAGAGAAAAATCATTTTAAAGCTTGTAAAAAGCAGACAGAGAAATATTAAAAACTTCTCTGAAATATACAAATGTGTACTATCATTAAAATTGAAGACAGTAACATCAGTTGCAAGTGCTTGGGAGTCTGTCCTGACCTTCTGAGTTTCCACATTTTCTTCATAATTACATGGTGAGCACCCAGTGCTAGTAAAACATTCAGTGCTGGGAAAGGAGATAGAATCTTTATTACTGTTTTTTAATAAAGAAAATTCCTATGTATTTGGCAGTCTTCAGTATCGAAGTATAAGTATTTCATTAACTAGAAATTCTATGAATACCCAAGTTTGGTGACAACTACATGTCCAAAGAGTAAGAAAATTATGAGGAGGAAAATTCCAAACTTTTGAGATGGACTTATTCAGGAAGATTCTGCAGAGTGAGTTATTATCAAGAGTACTATTACTTTGGGCTAAGCAGTGACTGCAAAGGCACAGCAGATCATTATCCCTCCAGATTCAGGCTGTAAAATGTCAGAAAGCTCTTGATGCCAGACCACTGCTGTGTTAAGTTCATCTTCTGAACAGTGTCTCTGTGTCTGTATCCAGTGTAAAGTACCATTATAAAGCCGTGGTTCAAAGAACAGAACTTTTTTTTCTTTTTCTTTTTTTTAATTTTATTTTTATAATTTTTAATATGTACAACTCATAGTGCATGTATTTAGCATCTTTTTACATACAACTGTTTGTATACAAAGTACATTCGTACAATTCAGGTCTTCAATCATGCATTTAGGAAAATGATATCCGTCTCATTCAACCACCTTTTCTTTTTTTTTTTTTTTTCTCTCCCTCCCTCCCCCCTTGATCCCTCCCTTCTCTTTGACCATTCTAGTGTTCAAAGAATAGAACTTCATACAAAAAAAAAAAAAAAAAAAAAAAAAAGAAAGAAAAGAAAAGAAAAGAAAAAAACTGGATATAACCTAAAGTAATATCCTCCTGAACTTTAGGCCTTTAACACAACTCTTAATTTTTTTTTCTATTAAAAAATTGCATAAATGTAAAACTGACTAGCAGGCAAATGTCTTTTTTTTTTTTATTTAAAGGCTCTGGGTGAATTTGGAGCAAAGAATTAAACATGCTCCTTCAGTTACTATTTATCTGATCCTTCTTCATAAGGATTTAAATCAACTAGTAGGGGAATTTCTATCCAAAAATTCAGTGATATTTCTCTTTGTTTATTTTTAAAACAAAACAAAAATATTAATTTGAACTAACAGTGGGTGGCATATAGAGCTTGCATAAACATTCTTACAAGAATTATGCACTATACTGCACTTGTATGAAATGATTTACCTGGCTCATTATGTCATTCAGGGCAACCCATCCCCCCATAAAAAACAAATTCTGCAACCCTCAATGGCAAAACTGCTGCCAAGTATGGTTTTCCAAAAATTTTCTTGCAAGTAGTTTCCCTTAATAAGTATACAATGTAGCAAAAGTTCAAAGATCAGAAAAAAAAGTCTTTAAAAAATTAAAATTAGTGCATACAACAAGTGGAAAAAACAAAAGCAGGAGCATCATTCACCTGATGGTGCTCCTTGATCTGAAATGAATTTTTCACAGACAGAGCCTCCAATGGCAGCCAGAGCTCTTGAATAAGTGAAACATTCTTCCTTTCAAGTAAGAGTGCACCTTGCCCAAGTGCAAGCAACTTTACTCATCTCCTGTTTGTTTCCCCAATGTGAAAGGAGATGATGAAAACAGTTCAGCTATCATGCAATTTGCTATTGGTTAAGTTCCTCAGCCATGCTTTTTTTATTTTTAGCAAATACTACAACTGACCATTTGCAGCTGCAATCAGTTCTTGAAAAGTATTTTCAAAGCAACACTTTAAGTCACTATAAGTTACCACAAGTACACTCTTCTCATCTCTGGAAATCAGGCTTATTTTTTCTGGCACACCAGCATCTAGCTTGTTAAGACAAGAAATGATATGACTGAGGTCAATCCAGGGAGCACCTGCTTCTGTCACCTGATGAAAAAGATGATCCCTAAAGAGTTTTAACAGATAACGGAATACAGTCTCTGACCAAGTAGGATCCTTCTGAAACTCCGGCCTCTCATTGATTGTTCCCAATTTTGCTAGAAGCCTAAACAAACTTCCATTTTGAACTTCCTTTGCAAGGTCTTCTTCAATGACATCATTTCTCATTTGAGCAGCATCCAATTGAGTATAAAATCGAGCACCAATCATGGGCATGATGTCATTTACACTTCGCATCCTATTTTGGTCAGTCAACAAATACAAGATTAGATTATTCAGGTCAGAGGAGTAGTTGATTGTCACTGTTTCCATGGCTTTCTGTAAATTCTCCCCACTGCATTCCTGCCAAAGAGTTGCAAGCCAAAGCCAACACAAATTTTCCTAATGATATCAGATCTGCTTGCTGACACTGAGCCAACAATGCCAAAGGATTATTATTTTGACTGTTATCAAATGTTAAAACATCAAAAACTCCAACACAATTTACTCGCAACCTTGTTTTGCCTGTTATCAGAATCTTTGTTGGGTCCATAACTCGACATGCCAAACCTGCTGTGTGAATGGTATGCAATGCAGAACTCAACTGGACAATGTATGCTCAAATAAGAGATTCTGGCAATAACCCAGCACACTGTCTAGGCAATGGTCCATCATGTTGGCCTCATTTTCTCTTTGTTAAATAGGAATCAGCATTAGGGTCATTAAAGTGTCTGCTCATCATAATTTCTCCTCCAGCATGGAAATCATATGCAAACACAAGAGAAGGCTCGGAGAATGCTTTAGTGGTAAATACTTCATGCAGGGTTACAATATTTGAGTGCTGAATTTTTTTCCACATATCAACCAACACCATGCACTTTGTGTTAACAAGACGAAAACCATGTATCCTCTGAAGGCAATATGGCAGATCATCTTTGTTATTTACAGCTTTGTAGCAAGATGTAATATATCCAAAATTACTTGATTTCTGTATCCGGTTGGGGGGTGGCAGTGGTTCTAAAGGGAATAGGCTGTCAATTTCTGTGGGAACTGCTGGCATATCTGCTTGATCGATTTGAGTCATTGTTATTAAATGTCTGTTGATCAGCTCCTGTTGGAGCTCATCAGCCATGACAAAAGAAGGTGCATTTGCTTTTGATTGCATATATGCAACATGAGGTGCAGTTGGAGGATAAATATGGTAGTTTGGAAATACCATTCCAGTCAAAGGTGCTGGGGTTGTGTCTGTATATAAGTAAGTGGTCTCACCGATAGTTTCCTTCTGGATCACCTGACCAGAAGATGGAGTCTGAGAAGGCACCATGTAATTCGCTGGATCTGGAGTGTGACTTCTTCTTCTGGGAGCAGGAGAAGTATGTGGAGTAATCTTGGGGGAATGCAGAGGGGAAGATCCAGCAGACAATGACATTCCTGGTGCTAATCCAGCAGTAGCAGGGCTTCCCATGGAAGGGTAAGAGAAAACTTGAGAGAAGGCAGACATATTTGACTGGGACACGTTACTCAGCCTGAAGATTGGTCCTCCTTCAGGAATCAACTCGCTTGCAGTAGGATTTGGTGTCTTTCTCCTCTGAGAGATGTTGAGGGCACCAAAGTTATTAAACAAGGATGAAGCAGGAGAAGTTAGAGGATCATGGCCTGCATATGGCTTGGCACTGTCATTTAGAAGGCTTGGGGAGCTGCTACTGTTAGTCATTCTCTGCATCAAGGGGTACTTTGTTTCTTTTTTTTTTTTTTTTTGGTACCGGGGATTGAACTCAGGGGCACTCGACCACTGGGCCACATCCCCAGACCTTTTTTGTATTTTATTTAGAGACAGGGTCTCACTGAGTTGCTAAGTGCCTTGCCATTGCTGAGGCTGGCTTTGAACTCGTGATCCTCCTGCCTCAGCCTCCCAAAGTGCTGGGATTACAGGCGTGCGCCACCGCGCCCGGCAAGGGGTACTTTGTTTCTACGGGGCTTCCAAAGCCATTGACTCCAATAAAAAAAGGAATCTGTGAGACTTGTATCAGTTACAGCACCTCCATCCATTCCAGGAATTTCCTGCCGCCCTGCATCGAGTACCCCGCTGCTGCTTCCTCCGCCAGCAGAAGCTCCTGTCCCAAGCATCCCAGATCCGGCTTCTTGGGCCCCGGGGGCGGGCGGCTCCCCCCCCCCCCGCCCAGGACGGCCACCGGCGCGCCCGCCAGAGCCAGGGGGATGCTGTTGCTATGGAGGCTGAGGCCCGGGGCAGTCCCGGCGGGCCAGGTCCTCTTGCAGGAACTGACAACTCCTCCCTGTAGAGGCAAGTACTATCCTTGGTGTAGTAGCTGCAGTACTTCAGCTTCACTCCCGCCGCCGCCCTGCCTGGGACACCCCTGACTGCCGGCGGGGCCACCACCGCCACTTCTTCATATCTTTTAAATGGTATTTATTTTTCAGATATTTCACTGTGTCACTCCATGCAAATGAAAATATATATATATATTATTAAATATATATATATTATTAATATATATATTATATATATTAAACTTCTTCATATCTTTTAAATAGTATTTATTTTTCAGATATTTCACTGTGTCACTCCATGCAAATGAAAATATATATGTATATTATTAAATGGAAAACCTCCACAAAGAATGGGAGGTGTCACAGGGATTAATAAAAATGACAGTTTCGGATCGTTTAAAATTAATCCACATTTCCCTATATTTCATTGCCAAAATGCATGCAAAAATTGTAGAGAACATAATTTAAATAAAACTTAGAAAATATACATGAACATTTTTTCTCGTGACTTTTTTCCTCAGAATTTGAAGAAAGTAGCATTATTATTATATTTTCATTCACATCACACACCAGCTGTTCAACTGTCATTCCACCTCGCAATCTTTCTTCCAAGCTTCTGGAGAAGAAATAAACTCAATGTAAAAGCTGGAATAATTTTAAGGAAAAAAAAAGCTTTGAAAGGAATTCAATTGCAATTTTCAGAGCATGGCCTTTTTTACTTTTTTTTTTTTTTTGGTGGTGTAGTGGGGAGACACACACACTAGCCAGAAATCTTCTAAAATCTACGTTTCAGTGTTAACCCAAATTATGGAATTACCAATAAAGGATAAAGTCCTACTGTTCTTATTATTCTAGTTCACAGTAATTTTAGAATTGAAACATACTTTTTTTCTCCGTTTGACTCTTTGCATATTTTAAAATAACTTAATGTAGGAGAGTCAATAAGTAAATTTCTTACTGACTTTATTTGAATAGTGTCTTGTAACAGATGCAAAAAAGTGATGAAATTGAGAGAGGAAAGGAGAAATAATCTCAAGACTTATTTTTGCAAGTGTCTACTTTGTGAAAATGTCTGGGACATAATTATGAATTAACTAACACTGGTTTGAAATATAATACAGAATTGATGTTACTATATTCCCTGAAAATGTCTAAAAATAGGATTCCTATCCTCAAAGGGCTTTGCCTTAAGTGATGTTGGGGTAAGAGTGCAGATGCTGTGTTAGAGAGATGGGGGTTGGCAGGGGGTGGTGGTGACAGGAACTTAATCGCAGCACTGTTGAACACACCTGAGGTCTGAAAAGAAGACCATACAATGCCGGGCGTGGTGGCGCACGCCTGTAATCCCAGCACTTTGGGAGGCTGAGACAGGAGGATCATCGCGAGTTCAAAGCCAGCCTCAGCAATGGCGAGGCACTTAGCAACTCAGTGAGACCCTGTCTCTAAATAAAATACAAAAAAGGGCTGGGGATGTGTCCCAGTGGTTAAGTGCCTGAGTTCAATCCCCGGTACCACAAAAAAAAAAAAAAAAAAAAAAAAAAAGAAGACCATACAAGCAGGTGAGACTCGGGCTTCGACCTGAAGAATTAATACTAATGCTGAGCATTTTTGTTGTTGTTCTTTGTTTAGTGAAAAGGAAAAGCATATTCAATTCACATAGAATAAATAATTGATTCTAAAACTTTCTTGAGTTAACATTTTCAACAAATATACTTCATACATTTGCCAGTTCAAATCATGAAACATACTAAATTATCACAACTTTACATGTAATATATAATCATGTATGGCTTACCTACAAAATACAGAAGGAAATTTGGATAGAGACTCATGATGATATCTTTTTCTAAGTTGCTTTTCTAACTATCTCAGTTCACATAATTGCAATTCTTGGGTGAAACTGAATTTTGTGTTCTGTTGCTTAGTGTTATTTCACATGCTACTTTTGGTTCACGGGAAAAAGAGGAACTCTGGAACCAGAGATGGGCCCTAAGTCAGTGCTGTTGCTCACTAGGGGCTGAACCCACACAGGGCCCTGATCGGCTGCCATTTTTGAAAACAGGATAAAAACTGCAACTCCTGGTGCTGTGAAGTTGGGTGCACAATTTTCAGCCTACTTCAGGCCATCAATTACCATGGTTAGCACTGGTAACATTGTCATCTTCTTTTCTTTATCTTCATAATCAACCATATCTATCCTCACGATAATCCATTCAGGAGGAAAATGTTATTAAGGAACTGAGCCAAAAAAATACCCCCACACACTATTCTAAAACAAAGACAACTTAGTCTTTCAGTTATGAAAGAATAAGAAAATACATCTTTAAAACTTTTTCAAATAAAAAATTTGGCACAAAAATGTCACTCAAAATACAGTTCTTTTCTTTGGGGCTTGTCTTCAAATATTTACAAAAATTGCAAAACATATTCCATTTCATAAGTAAATAGCTCACTTTGAGACTGCTACATTATCATTCCTATCTTTACATCATTAACTTGAGCAAAGACCATGAACAGTTTCTGTGGGTGTATTTCATGCCACATCATTTGTAGGATTTAAAGTCAGCAACAGATGGAGAACATGTTTTGCTTGTTTTTTAAGTGACCATCATGCCTTCTTTTCGACATCACTGCAAGTGAATATTAAATGCAGGCTATAGGATAATGTCTTTCTTAAAGGATATTGGAGGGAGTTTTGATTGGGAAAAAAAGAACATTGAACTTGATGCCAAAGTATATATTTCAAATCCCCAAATCTGTCTCTTACAAAGTGTAGGATATTAAATCAATCAGTTATTTTATTTGAAGTTCTTTTTCCTAGGTTGAAATAGAAATAAAACCAACCATTTATTTTGCTTGCAAGAATAAATTGGTGTAGAATTTTTTTTGTTATACAAAAAAGAAACTAATTAGTTCTACATGACAGTAGAATGCACTTTGACACATCATATATAAATGGAGTATAACTTCTCATTCTTCTGGTTGTACATGATGTAGAATCCCACTGGTTGTGTAATTGAAATAGACATTTTACCAACTGCTTTCTCATCTACAATCCAAGATAATGTTATTAATTAAAATATACTGTTGTAATTGAATGGGGGGGGAAAAGGTCTCTTGGCTGTCTTAAAAAGAGTGTAAGTTTCTTACCAAATGTCATCTTTATTCTCCTGAACTCTGGAAATAACTAATTCAGAATGATTATGTGAAATGTCCATGTCAGAAGCCACTGCCTCCTCAAAGCCCCATGTGTGTGTATGTGTGTGTGTGTGTGTGTGTGTGTGTGTGTGCATGTGCTTGTGTGTGTTCTTCAATGACTTTCATTATCTAAATATTATCTGGATTTGCCATGAATGGCATTTAAAAATAAACCCCTGCAGCCCATTTTCCTTGGCCTTTTTGTCTCTGGCACCTGAACTGCAGTGCACTACGGACCTGGAGCTGGCCCTTGTTCTCAGAATTTACTGGCAGTGAGAGCATCCCTCTCTTCCCTGCCATCTGCGGTGTCTCACCTTCCATCTTCTCAGGCGCTCTGTAATTATTATGTCTGTGGACTTCTTTTCTTTTCTCCACCAGCATTGACAAGAAGATAGACCCTCAGCTACAGAGGGTGTGTCATTGTTCGCGAAGCACTTGCCTAACAGGAACTTCAATGCTAATTGTGAAAAAGCGGCATGGGGTAAGGATCTTTGATGAACTAAAATCTCTGTTGTGCCAGGATGTGAAGGGCCTTTAATTTTGCCATCTGGGTCTAATTGACAGAGAATGACTAGGAATTGTATCTTTGCAAATTGGTGAACTTTGCATATGGACAATTAACTAAAAAAGTACAAGCCAGTTTGGAAAATTGTGGGTATTTCTGCAAATGAAATGTCTGTCTGCCTTTGAATTATGCAGTCATTTTTCCATCAAGAAGACTCATCACTTGCCCTGAACAGTAGTTCAGATTGCAGTCAAAACAAAAACCAGCATTTGGACCTAACTGGATTTCAGCATCCTCTGGAATCCACAGTCATCACCCTGGGATTTCAGGGTTTGCCCTGACACCTTTCCCTTGTATCTCCCCATGACAACAAAGTATCACATTCCTATATCTCTGAAGAGAATGTGAATATCTCATCCAAGAAATTTAGAAGCTATCCATCTCTAATAGCAAAACAAAAAAACTCATCACTGGGCTGGGGATGTGGTTCAGTGGAAGAACGCTTGCCTACCTTATTGATAAAGCCCTTGATTCAATCTCCAACACTGCAAAACAAAAACAGAAACAAACAAACAAACAAAATTATATCACAAGTAATTATAAGTATTTGTATCTGTAAGGTAAAAGGAATTGATTCACAATCTATTCACGAATCAGTTTTTATTTTCACAAACAAAAGAGAGCTATATTGAATAAACTGAGATATTTTGAAAACAATCCAATTCATTAGATCAATAAGAAGAAAGTTACTAGCATTGCTATTTCAAACAGCATTTTATTACCACTTTTAACTCATATTTTCTCCTTTCCAATCAGGTGGTTTGAACAAATACACTGAATCTTTGCACCTGAGTTGTATTTGCCTTTTGGGGGGGAATATAATATATATATATATATTCATATATATAGGACTTGACACAGGGCTCTAAATGAACACAAACACTCATCTGTGTGGAAAAAAATGAACTACTACACAGCATAGATTCATTTTTATATTCATTTTCAGAAATCACAAGCGTTGGCTAGTGTGATTTCGGGTACACATAGACACCTTGTAAATTACCTGGCTCCATCCCTGCAGCGGGGAAGGAGCTGGGCTTAGTGGTTGGACAGCTTTCCAGGCTGGTATCTCAGGGGCCCATAGACTGCTCCCATCATGCCAGAGGAGCACTAGGCCTAGTGCAAGGATCAGAAAGGACCTACAAGAGCATGGCTCACAGCTCCATGACCCAAATCAGCACATTTTATGGAATAACATAATTGTGGAGCAACCTTATAAAAGGCTTGGAACCTCTACATAAACTGTAAAGGATATTGGAAGAATTAGTTGATTTTGAACACTGCAAAGTTTAAAGAAGTGAAGAATAAATAACAAATTCCTAGGAGGAAATATGTGTATGTTTCCTACGTAAACTCGTAAACTTTACTTGGAAAGGAGGAAGACAGCAGATAAGATAATGGTTTTCCCTAATTCCTTAGGAGGCCTCACAGCACATGAATGAACTGGTTTGCATTTGGCAAGTATCCTGATAGCTAAATGTTCACACCTTATCCACCTCGTTTGGCATCTTATGGGCAGTGCTTAGTATGTCCATCAAATACACGTGACTGTGATCTGCTTCATAGGTCGTGTGTTTTCACTCAGCTCTTAGGCTAAGCCGGCAATGACTTTAAAAGAAAAAGCACCTTCCAGGGAAAGCACAGGGCACACAACATGCTGCTTCTATGTCTGGCCATAATGCTTTACATGTGCCAAAATTCTCCCCCAAATTATTAAAGGTCATTTTAACATTTACCGGTTGCCTAAGCAGCATGCCAAGACTTAGTTCCTTTTAGTCAAGTCAGCACATCCACCCTTTCCCAGCCTCACCCAGCATCTCACTGGGAGGGACTGGGAGGGCGCTGCACTGTTCTCTCCAGTGGATCCAAGTATTTAATGAAAGTAAGGTAGGTCTTGGGAGAGAGATGCTAGGCTGCCCAGGGTCTACGCTTCCAACCTCTTTAAATGCCATCAGTGTGAGGCAGTCCATACAGCACCCTGTAATGAGAGCTCTTCCAATCTCAGTTTTGCTATGTTAAAAAAAAAAAACATAACAACAACAGCATATTTCTTGTGAGTCAAACCATGCTCTCCTCCCCACACGTCTTCTGCTCACTACCATTAGCCAGTAATGAGCTATTCCATACACTGATATCAGCCTCCTATTTCTCTTCATGCCTGCCAAAACATCCTCTTTTAATAACACCCTCAAACAGGCCTTTCCTGTGCTTTCTCTCTTATTAAATGTATTCCTGCTCCTGGTCTTTATTAACATCCAGTGCTGTCTCCTAGGTAAAAGGTTAATTACTTGGCTGTGATTCAGAGGAATGGAGGAGTCACTAAATTACTGAGGGAATATATATCCTAAAATCAGTTATTGTTATGTCACCACTAACATTCTTTAGAAGAGGAAATTAAAAAAAAAATCTCCAATACAGTATTGTGCCTGTCCATCAGGACAGAACACCTCTAATCATTTTTAGAAGTGGGCAGTAGCAAAGAACATCAGGAGGCCAGTAACCAACGCCTACTTAATGCTGATAAATGGGTCCCAACTTTATCCTCATGCCTCCATGTTTATGAGTATCTCTTTGTTGCTCATTAATTCAATTTGGGTTTTCTTTATTTCTGTGAACCCTCAATAATGGGTGGGTGCTAGGGGAGAATCAAAAACTCACTTCTAATTAAAGTCATAATTGTGATTTGTAGTCTTCAACATTTGTGTGTTTGTTCCAAAATGCTATTCCTGAAATGATGTTTGACTTCGTGCCTTCTTTCAAGAAATTTAAAACTCAAACACCATTAGACATCAAAGATTTGTCAAAAATTTAAAGAGAATTAGGCTTGTCATATAGCACAAAACACTGTCATTGTATCTATATCACTACCAGATAAGGATTTAGAATTTGGTAATTCACATTCAGTTATTAAAAATTTACCTAGCCATGGGGAGTAGGAGAACTATTTTAGGGTAAAGAGGGGATTGTTTTTGTGGTCACTACCACATCTCCAACACCAAAATAGACTACAACCAAAGCAGATACTCAGTAAATATAACTTTGAATGAATTAAAGACCTGATTGAAGAATTGTGAGAATTTCAAGTATCACACAAAGAACCTTCCCCCTTTTGGGGGAACACATGTCATTAGTTCTCTTTGACTCAACTCACTTTAAATGCTTTGAGATACCAAAAAGGTGGATGGGCAAACCCTCAGTGTGGAGGCTGGGGCATAGTACATCAGAGTAATTAACCAATTTTATAAATATGAAATTAATAATTATTTTTGTAAAAATTTTGGAAAATATCAAAGTACAAGGAAGCTAATGTCATGAATAACACTTGTTCTTACTACCCATAAATACAGAAACAATTGCTTTGTGTTAAACTCCTGAGCCAAATTTTTATTGGGAATCTACAATAACCAGACAGCTTATAAAAAGGCTTTGAAACTGTATTTCATTTCTGTTTAAATTTCTTTTAGTCATATGTTTAAATAATTTGTAGAAGCTTATATTATGCCTATTAGTTCTAGGCAAATTTTCAAATAATTTAGACTGAGTCAAGTGTTCAATTATTAAATTGATGTAAGTAGTGTCCAGCCAAACAAAAGTGGGAATAATACAAACAAAACAGCTCCCTAGTACCTGGAAAAGGGGGAGTTAAAACCTGGAAAAGGTGGAGTTAAAACTTGTAAATACAGTTTTAAATAGAAACACAAGTGCGCATACACACACACACACACACACACACACACACACATTCACACACATTTCTTTAAGAGACATCATTAACCACCAGAGACAGAGAACATATTGGGAAAACAAAAAGTCAGAAGAAAGAAACTGCTCAGCCTTATTTGGTAAACATGAGAATATACATTAGATCATTAAGAGTTATTGTTTTATGCCCATTAGATTAGCAAACATTAAATGTGACAATAACAAATGTTGGGAACAAAGTGGATCTATAGGTTTTTCACATGCTAGTGGGACATGAAATGACACAGAGTGTATGTTATGACACATGACACTTTTCATACCCCTTCTTCTGGCTGTGCTACTCAGCTTACATAGTCAAGTGTATTTTAACTTACTCTGATCTTTAAGCATTTGTCTCTTCCGTGAAATATTTAAAGTATATATATATATGTGTGTGTGTGTGTGTGTGTGTGTGTGTATGTATATATATATATATATATGTATATATATATATATATATTTTTTTTTTTCAATAAAGTTATTGGTAGGAATTCTTAATCTATGGAATCTTTCTTAATGAATGGGTTTTGTCACTGGCAAAGTTTGAGGTATCCCAATGACCATAAAGAAATTATCTTTTTTTGCTACCACCATTCAGTATCCAATAGGCTATGCAGGGAAAGGGAACTCAGGAAATACTGAAACTAGTTTTTGGAAAACATAATAATTTTTTAGGTCAAGATAGTAATTTACAAGTTTCCCAAATCAGCATAATAATGTGAAATTTTTTAGTTAAGCAACATTTCATATCCAATTTATTGTATTTCATTCATTCTGTCAATCTAACATAAACAAAGGACTCTATTTCAAAATAACTAACAGAAATAAATTGATGTCATAGGAGTGATCTCTGGAGTCAACTCATTCTAACCCACCTTTCCATGTGGCAATTGTAAGATTTTTCACGGTTTTGAAAATTTGGAAATTAATTCCTCTTAAGAGTTATATATTTCAATGAAGCATAAATAAAAATGAATTGTTAGCATGGACATCAACACTTTTCTGCATTCTCCTGACAGGGTTGCTGGGTTAAACTCAATGATTGCTATAACTCTTACCACATACTACTCACAGAATGTATTGTGTAAACAGAAATAAATAGAAAACTATGCATATTCATAATTATAATAATGTTAATTTGGTAAAATGAACTTCATTATTAGTTTTGTGGTCTGAACTAGTACCTTAATTCCCATGAATCATACACTTCATTTGAAAATTTATATTTCAAATTACATAAAAAATTATCTATGTAAAATATTAAGGAAAGGGACAGCACAATTTTAAAACATCGCTATTGGTGAGCAAAGCAAAGCCATTTTCGTAGAGAGTATTACTGAATAAAAGTGTCTAAATAGGTTATAACCTTATTATTATATATAACCCTATTTAATTATTTTGAATTAAGAATTTTTAACGTTAAGCATGTAGATTTTGTTTTTACACCTAAAGTACAGTGATTTATTCAGTTGTCTTACTGGGTTTGGATGTGGGCATGCTCTTCCCCCAATGTCATCTCTGTCCTCTCTCTGGGATAAAAGCTGTATTCTCCAGATTGTATTGAAATAGTGACATAGCAATCAGGAAGGTGAACCTACAAACACACACAGCACAAATGACAGGAAGGTTGGAGCAGGCATCAGCAAATTACCCTCATAAGTGCTACCTGGCCAGCCACCTATGCTCATTTCTTTGGCTGTATTCTAATACGGCTGCTTTCAAGTTATAATAGAGAGTTGAGGGTTTGTGAAAGACCAACCTTGAAACAGAAAATATTTACCTGATCCTTCCCTGAAATAATTTCTAACTGGTGTTGAGCATAGCCTGCCACTCTCTGGATGAGAGCAGAATGCTCTAGAAATAGTTGAATGAGTTTCTAGACTCCTGTGCTCTGTCTGCTGATTCTGTTAGATATTTGTAATGGCTTTGGATTTCACAGGTATGTGTGGAACTTATATTCTCCTCACATATTTGATACATGACATTCCTAGCTTTGCTTAACTCAGGGAAATGACTATGACCTGGGCAGATGGTCTCTATTAAATTTTTGAAACTTAGAAAGTGCCTTTTAGCATTTCTCCCTTGGTTACTTGAACAATAAGCTCAAATAAAGACTACCATTTCTGGATAAACCTTTTTTAAACAATCCCAATCCCTTTTTCTTGGGCCAAGAGAACTAATCCATTTGCTTTGGTTATTATTCCGTCCATTTAAATTGCAGCAGCTCTCCTGGGGTCTGAAAAATTCTTCTCAACTTCAATTCTCTGTATTTTCTCTGTATTTTCCTCTTTGCTTTGTTTTCCTTTACCAACAAATACTTGACTGCATGAAGATATATTAAGCTTGACGTCACTGCTGAAATTTAGAGCACACTTTTTTTTTTTTTTTTTTTTTTTTACAAGGATGCATTCAGTGAGATGAGTTAAGGAGAAAAGATATGTTATTTTGAAGGTACCAAAAGCAAAAAATAAAAATGACTACTGGGAGTGAGCAGACACTGTATGAACGTGGATTGTGATCTAGAACTTGAATGAAGGACTTTACTGGATACCATAGTATGAACACTGGAAATTTTATGCCAAGTGAAAGGAAAGAAGAGTAGGCAATCCATAGAGTTAGAAAGTAGATTAATGACTTTCAGAGTGTGGGGGGTGGCTGAGAGATAATGGAGAAAATCTACTAGTGGCATGATTGGAGCATGATGCAGTTAGACAATTATGATGTTTGCATAATTCTTTAAATTTTTTCCATATTTTTCCTTAGGCATTTTCTCAATCTTTTTCTCCTTAAAATCACTCAAAATGAAACATCACTTACAAAGGCGTGTGCATTTTGGTGGATGCTGGTGAGCAACAATAACAAAGAGAAAGTGGAAGCAATTGCAGGGAAGTGTTAAGTCTGCTTCTCGTGGCCGGAGGGGTCCTTTACTGAACTAGGGACGCCACATGCCTGCCTTCTCTGGACACTGTGCTCTCCTCTCCTGGGGAACATCTTTATAGTCACTCCCTACTCTCTTCAACCACCCTCAGGCTCCCAAATCAGGCTTCATATGGGCTGCCCAGGCTGCTGCTCCTTTTCTTGCTGCCATAGCAGGGAGATCATGATAGACAGTCCATTCAAACAAAGGTCCCACCGTGGGAAAGATGGATGCTACATTGTACAAAATGACAAAATAACCATAGAGTAAATTTTTCTGTTTTATTTTTTTAAATTGGCATTGACACATTTTATAGTTTTTTTTTAATCTTTATTTTTTTTAATATTGTCAGTCTTGGCAAGGCATAGGCTTCCAGAGGAGAAGCCAGGAGCCTTGGGGATCTGAAAAGCAGTGTTCCTGAGCTGCACAGGGACCCCAGCTACTTTGCAAGGTTGGACACTGGCGTAGCCCCTCTCATCAGTGCTAACGAAAAGAAGCAGACTTCACAGGGGGTGGAAGTTTTTGAGTTTACTTACAACCACTTAGGAACATTTACATCCAGATTATAAATCTCTAAGTGCTTATTGAGAAGA
This sequence comes from Tamias sibiricus, assembly GCA_025594165.1. NCBI lineage: Eukaryota > Metazoa > Chordata > Mammalia > Rodentia > Sciuridae > Tamias > Tamias sibiricus. The sequence goes on along the minus strand of CM046675.1, from coordinate 4,330,400 downwards.
TATTTATACATAATCTCCATAAAAACAAAAGGAATTAGAACCAAGCTGAATCCTTTCATGTTTGGCCTTTGTGATAATCTTTTGCTGCATGCAATGGTGTGAACCTGGTAAATGTTATAGATTTGAAAATGCCATATTTTGTCAAATCTGAGATGTGCATGGGTTCACTTTTCAATACGCCTGAACTCAGACTGTGTCTTATAATCGCCATCACTTTAAATGTTATTTATATAGGTTGGATCTTATTTCTGTGTTCTCACTTTTAATCTAGCTGTGTATTTTTAGTCCCACAAGAGAGGAATAAATTGCCAATTAAAACATATTCTAAAGATTTTAAATTCAAAAGATATTAATATTAAAATAAGCTGCCAGGCATGGTGGGCATGCTTATAACCCCAACTACTCAGTAGGCGGAGAATGACAAGTTTGAAGCCAGTCTGGGAAACTTAGCCAGAGCTTGTCTCAAAATAAACACCATAAAAGAAAGTGGATGTAGCTCAGTGGTGGAGCACCACTGGGCCAATTCCTAGTCCCAAAAGAAAAAAATAAAGTTATGTGTCCAAAAAAAAAAAAAAAAAAAAAAAAAAGGAACATGAACAGCAGGGATTCAATTTGTTATCAGGATGGGAGATATTTTCACTGAAGGAATGATTACAATTTCATATTTTCTTGGAAAGCAATAGGAAAATTCTGTATGACATTTACAGAAGCAGGATTTCCAGAAGCCGATGAGACTTTACGTATTCTGCCTCAGTTAGGATTGCATGTGGCAGAGCAAACACTGGAGGTAATGTCCTGACAAGGTGCCAAATAGCCAGGAAAAGATCAAAATAATCAACAACATGAGGGAGGGCATGATAGACTGCACACAGGGATATTGAAGGTATCAAACATCAATGTCAGAAAACTCCTGTTGATATTGAGCAAAGAGCAAGATGAAAGCACTCTAAAGAAATTCTCTATCACCAGTGCCCCAAGGAGCATAGAACATGACAGTCCATGTAAAAATATGTAACTGATAATTGTGAGTATGAAGGTTACTCAAAAGAACTGACCTGTGAAAATGAAACTAACACCATAACTTAATTTCACTTATTTTCTTTGCATGATAAAAACTGTGTATAAATTCTAATAATGTTCTTTGATTAGATGTAAAATTAAATATTTTATGTGATGCAGAAATATGCATGCTGTCTGCATGTGACTTATAACACCAGGTTAGGCTGCATGTAAGTGCCAATCACTTGCAGGGCTTAGGACAAATGGCAACGTCTATTCTCTATGGGAAACCTAGCTGTGGAAGTGACAGTTGCAATGACAGTGGAGGAAGAATGTGGAGAAGCAGGAGTGGCCTTAAGGAAAGAAGTATCACAATACTGAAGTTAAATGAAAGAAACTTGAAACCCAGTTTGAGAAGGTGTTCCACAAGGTGAAGGTGAATGGCTTGTCAGAGACCTGATCTTGCTTGACATGCATCAAATGTGATGTTTTGTACTGTGATAAAAATTGTGAAAAAATAATCAAGATTTATCCAGTAAACTAGAAGCTGCTTGCATACCATTACATACAAGCACATTGCTAGGCCTCCATCCTGGAACAGCTGTGTGTGCGTGGACTTGAACATTGGGCAGAAGTGTACATGATAGATAATTACAGCCAGGTGTTAGAAGTGTCCATGCCCAGAGCTGTGGTGTACTCATGAAATACAAGAAGAACAGTACTTAAAACAGATTCATGCAACTATTGTGCTTTACAACATCAATAGGTAGATTCTTGATGGGGACAGTCATCATCTGGGTGCTCAGTAGTTAATCATTCTTTAAACTGCATGTTCATGTTTTATATAATTTTATGTAAGTATGATGCATTTTACATTTAATTCTGATAGCAGATATTATGTGTATGTATAGATATACACAAACTCATAAATACATAGACACATATGCATACTCATGTATATAACTAGGTATAAATATATAGGTGTAGGTATAAAACTATAGTTCAGGAACTTTATATTTTTTTAAATTGTTTTATTTTTATTCTAATTTGTTATACATGTTTGCAGAGTGCAATTCATTTCATATTACATATAAGGAGCACCAGAACTTATGAAGCAAAATTTGTAATTTTTTTGTTTTGATTAGTTATACATGACTTAAATGCATTTATGACTTTGATATATTATACATAGATGGGATACAATTTCTCATTTTTCTGAGTGTACATGTTTCAGAATCATATTGGTCATGTAGTCACATATATACATACAGTAATAATGTCTGTTTCATTCCACTATCTTTTCCATCCCCACATCCCCTCCCCTACCCTCTTATCATTTCCCTCTACCTAATCTAAGATAACACTATTCTTCCCTAGTGTCCTCCACCTTATTATGAATTAGCATCCACATGTTTGGCCTAAAATTTTAAATGCTTTTTATTGACACAAAAGTTTCCTTGAACAAGAGAATGGCATATCATTAAGTAATTACTCCCTTACTTTACTTAAAATTCAACAATAATTTGTTAATAATATCAATAGGATTCTTTACTTAAAATTCAACAATAATTTGTTAATAATATAAACAGGATTCTTTAACCCAACTGTGTGGTTTTTAATCTTATATGAAAGAAAAATTAAATATAAGAAGTCCTAGGAAAAAGGAAAGATAAGCTGTAACTAGACTGAGAACATTGGATGTCCTCCATAAACTACAGACACAAAGTGCTGTGATTCTTGCGAAGGGATAGAATATGTGAGCAGAGAAATACCCAGGACTCCAGAAACATGTGCTGGAAGTGAAGAGCACTAGACAGTCCTATGAACAGCACGCTTGCCGTTGTGTAGCCTTCTGGGAAAACATAACAAACAGAAACTCTTGAATTCATATTTCTACCACCAACAAAGACAGTTCAGTTGTTAATGGGTCCAAAAAAATCTGTTAAAAAAGTAAAATAATCAAAATAAATATGTAAAAGAATTAGTGCAGACATTGGAATAGGAAAGTATTTTCTTCTATGATTCAACTGAGAAATTGTGGAATAAAGATTGAAGTTACTGATCTCGTATCATTATCAAAAGGCCAACTTGTATGAAAAATGTACAGCTACTATTAATGTACATCAAAGGTTTAAACACTCCCAAATGGGTATAAATGCTACCAGCTCACCCAACACAAGATAATGATAACTCTTAAACATTGCCAAAAAGATGATCATACAGACTTAGTAGCACACACCTGTAATCCCAGTGGCTCAGGAGGTTGAGGCAGGAGGATCGCAAGTTCAAAGCCAGCAGCAATTTAGTGAGGCTGCAAACAACTTAGAGAGTCCCTGTCTCAAAATAAAAAATTAAAAAAGGGCTGGGGATGTGTCTCAGTGGCTAGCACCCCTGGGTTCAATCTCTGGTACACACAAACACACACACACACACACACAATAAAAAAAAAACCCACAAATTAAAGCCACATAGGTATGTTTTATCCATTACATTGGCAGAGACAAAGTTTACTGATGCTTTGAAGCAAGCATTTGAACACAGTTAAACATTTCATATATTTTTTAAATCCATGTGTTTGGGCAGACTCTGTTAGAAGGAAGTGCTGCTTGTAAGTTTACATTTTTTTTTTTTTACTTTAACAGAGCTTTGTGGTTTCCCTTTTTCTTGACCAGATTCACTTACCTAATGTGTATCCATCCAAGTAAACACAGTTCCACAAACGCTTCCTTCTTTCATTCATCCACTCTGTCAGTCCATGTGGAAACCTGGGTTGGGTGACTCCACAATTTGTCGTCTGGGTGGCAGGGGAGAACTTCTCTGCATCGCATGTGCTCCTGGAACTCTGGGTGCCTGCGTTTAGCATAGCTGCTGATCTCTCAACACTTACTCCCCTTTACCCTTCAGTGTCTGTGGTGTCTAAGTGCATTTGAACTGAGGAGCAAAAATGGAAAGAAAATGGCTATCCAGAGTTGAGAGGATCTTATGCCAGTCCGAGAGAAAGCCAGTAAAATATCCTGAGGAGTGAAAGAATTCAGTGTTCTTGAGAGTCTGAAAGAAGACTAAGGAGCCATCTGAGAATAGTCAGGACTGGTCCTTCAGGACCTCTGGAGCCGTAGTGAGTTTCTTCCTCTAGGATGATACAGAGGCCCTCAAATATTTAAGGGTCTGGTGATGAGAAATAAAAGAAATTAAAGACATATATTTATTGAATTAGTGATAGCCAAAGTTGCAAACAATGTCAATGTGTCCAATGTCAGAGGATAGCAAATATTGATCCATCCCAAAAATATGGCAACCTTTGGAAAAGATTCTTATACTATAATACATATGAAAGAGTATAATAAAAAAACAAAACATCTCTGCTTTCATCAAGTAAAATTTAAAAAAGAAGAACGGAAATAAATAATAATTTCTGGTAGAATATGTCACACTGTACTTTGGACCAAATAAATGCATTATAAATATTGGCTGAATGAGTGAATATTTTAGTGTGTGTGTGTGTGTGTGTATGTGTGTGTGAGTGTTAGGTAACAAGGGAACATTCCAAAGAATGAAAAAAGGTACTTTTTATATATACCTATATTTTGAAATATTTTGGTACAGTAAATGTTATTTTGCTACATAGAATAAACCCTATTTTAAATTATGTATTATAATATATTTCACTACTTTCTAAGATACTATTATGTTTCCATAATCTGTATTGGTAATAACTATGATAAGTCATAATTGTAAAGCCTTAAATTATTAATTAATTTCATTAAATTGTTTTCATATATTAGATATAAATTTATGATTTGCAATTTGACATATAATTGGCTAAATTTATTACTTAATTGTGAATAATTTGCTGAAATAACATAAATATTAACACTAACAGATTTTATCATAAGGACTCATGCTTTAGCCCTAATTGATTTTTCTTAAATTATCTTGAGAGACTAATTCCAAGAGTCTCATAAAAAAATGGTGCTATGGACTGAATTGTTCTCCAAAATTCATGTGCTTGAGCCCGAACTTCCAATATGATGACATTTAGAATTAAGGTCATTGAGAGGCAAATAGCATTAAAAGAGATCCTATGGTAGGACCCTGATCTCACCAGACTGTATCTGCATAAGAAAAGGAAGAGAGAAATCTTTCTCTGCCTTCCCCCTCCTCCCACTATGAGGACACAGCACAGCAAGAAATCAGCCATCTACAAACCTGGAAGAGAGCCTTCACTCAGAACTGAATTGCTGGACACCTTGACCTTGAATTTCTAGCCTCCAGAAGAATAACTAGTTTTTTGTTGAAGCCACAGTCTCTGACACTTTGTTATGGCAGCCCTTGCTCAGACAAATGGCTTTCTTTCTTTTTTTTTTTTTTTTTTTTGTGGTACCGGGGATTGAACTCAGGGGCACTCGACCACTGGGTCACATCCCCAGACCTGTTTTGTATTTTGTTTAGAGACAGGGTCTCACTGAGTTGCTAAGTGCCTCGCCATTGCTGAGGCTGGCTTTGAACTTGCGATCCTCCTGCCTCAGCCTTCCAAAGTGCTGGGATTACAGGCGTGCGCCACCGCGCCCGGCAACAAATGGCTTTCTTGATAAGAAAGTTTTGAAAATGATCGCCTAACCCAAGCAGGAAAGATTGTGTAGAAGGTGTATGTTTTTGACATTATGTCATCCTATTTCTGCAGAGAACTGCAGTATAAGACAAACAGTGAAAAATAGCTTTCCCACAGTTAATACAACAGTTGACCACAATATAGATTTTCATCTGCATCAAGTTGGATTCCATAAAATACACTTGTAGAAGTAGTATCCCTCTGTCTCAGAGTTAAGTAAGGCAATGTCTACCATGATACTCCCAGTGGGCTGCATGTTACAAGAATGCTGTCCTACTTCTAACACTTAGAAAAGGTTAGCCTGGTGAGCAATAACACAAATTGTCTAGTCTTCAATTTGCTTAACTATAACAATAAACAGCTATTAGCCTATCTTGCATGAGTAGCCTTCTAAAATAGTGATAATAAAATACAATAAATAGCCACCTAATTATTAACTTTATACCTCTACATTTTGCATACATCCATAGTATTACTTTTGCACAATGACAAAAAAAAAATGTGTTAAAAATGCTATCAGTGTACAGATCCTTTATTTCAGGTGGAAAGAATTAGGTAGTTTCCAGTGAAGCAGAGGACCTATTTCCTAAAATCCCTTTCCCAAGAGTATGGGTGAACCTGGGAGCTTAGAATGTATTATCTCAGCTTTTTGTGCAATCTCTTCTATAAGACAAATGAATGGATAAGTTCATAATTTTAACAGTGATGTTATTATCTAAACTTTAAGATAAAAAATGTCAAATATTTGTCACAGATAAAATAAATACAGAAAGTCATCCCAGTAATTACTGTAAGCTATTATAAGTGGTTAACTTACAGAGCACACTTGACATTGCAATTACTAATTACATTTCTTCCTTCAGAAGTTGTAACATGTATAGGCTACATGTGTGAAATGTAGGGTGCTGCTTTTGAGATACTTCAGAGAAAAATTAAGAACTCCTCTTTTCCATCAATAAAGTAACATCAAGACTCAAAATTTACTGCTCATTCTCTAAAGGGGAAAGGAGACTATTGAGCACAGATTTTAAATATTTTTTTTTTTTTGCAAAATGTTAATAGCCTTGAGACTTTTCTCACTGTTATAGTAATATAATTGTTTTATTGGCTTATTATAGTACCTAAATATAATATGAGGCCACTGATTTTTATTTCCGTTTCTTCATTAACTTTGTATTTACTGAGACCAATGGGAATAAAAGAAAAATCTTTCAAAAAACCACAATCCAGTGACATATACTCATAATGTATTGGTAAGTTGGCTTCCAAACATTTTACATAGGTGTATTTCTGTCCTAAACTATGAATATTCTTCTTTTTAATACCATAGTAAGACGTAGAGACTAAAGTGATACCTCCTTTGGCCATCAACCCCCTGTGAATACATTTGTCCTCCAACTGCATTGGCTAATTTTTCTCTTGGCACATTTCCTAGGAACCACTTGATAATTCTCATCACCTTGTCCTCTGTGTGTGGAAATTAATAACTGTGTTTCCAGAACTTGGTTTTCTGCACTTATCATCACATTTATTATTTTCTCAAGGAATTTTATTCAATAAGATTCAAGATCCATCAACAGCATGAAAGGTGGTCCTAAGAAATCTTCTCCATTTAAACACTGGACCCCAACATTTCTCGTGAAGGTATGCCAGCTTTCACCCCTCCTCACAGCAGCCATGGTTCTGATTGATCCCCTCCATGTGTGCCTACATAAAGTTCCAAACCTACCACTCCTGTGCTATGACAGACACCAAACAGGGGACCTTGTGTTTGGTCACTACGGATTTTTTTTCATTTTCAAAAGCGTAGATAAATAATTATATTATTCTTATTAAACTATAATTTTATTACTATTATTGAATTATTTTATGTATTTGGTATAGTTATATTCACTGCCATGATCAGAAATCTCCCATGGAAATGTCAGTAATAATACTTTTTAATGTTTTGTGATAAAGAATTTAATATCCTCTGTCCTCTTTTTTCTTTATTATCCTTAGAACTCCAACTATTTTTATTTCTTAAATCAATTTAGACACAGTAACAAAAAGAATTATTATTGGTATTGAAATGTTTGTAGACAATGCATTTGTTAGAATTGCCATCATTGAATTCAGTCACAGGAGCATTAGAAGAGGTTTGAATACTTCTTTAAATTTTAACACATTTATCTGTCCAGGAATTCCGTTTGAAGAGTAGAAGACTGGATGCATGGTTTTAGTTGACAAAGTTAATGTACTCACATTAAAAAATCAATTGATTTCACTGTCACATGTTTATTATGTAATCTAAATTAGGAGAAGTCTTATTTTGAGGCTAGTAGCCCAAACCTGGTAGCACAGAGCATAAGCACACATGTTAAGCAGAGTTCACCCATGTGAAATAGAAAAAAAATATAAATAAATTTAAAAAAAACTGCAAATAACTTCAGAGGGCTCAGAAAACTGGAATAACAGTGGACAGAGCAAGGGAGGTGCAGGTCAGCAGTCAAAGAACGTTGGTAGATGGAGGAAGGGTGAGGGGTCAATTAGGAGATCACAAGTCATTAAACCTATGCTTAGAGTATTTCATCTTTACTGAAAAACATATTTGGTTATTACTTCTGACCTGGAGGTGATAGTGTGTCAATTATTTCCATTTGTTCCTTTTATAAAAGCTGTTGTGATTGACTACATAATATAAAAGTTTAGACTTACAACCCTGAAGAATCATAAATGTTCATTTTTCCTCAATAACTTATAAAGGATTGTAAAAGGTTCAAGTGAGAAAAAATAAATGAAATTTCTGTACTTCCATATATTTATCAGGATGCAGCACCTTATGAATATAGATGCACACCACATTATTGTCAGCCATTAGTGCTAAGAGTTCTCATTGATGATTTTTTACACTGTGTGCTTTTGCATGTTTAAAAAATAGGAAATGCTTATTCAGCAGAAATGGAGGATTCCCCTCTAGTCACTAATAACTGATGACTTTATTTCATTTGCTGAAGCTGTCCAGGTTTTCCAAATGTCTGTTATGATTCTAGAATTCCTTGTGCTGAAACAAATGTCCACGGAGCAGATAGCAGAGGGCAAGTTGAACACCCTCTGAGTACAAAGGTGTTAGACAGTTCATGCCTTAGGAAACCCTCTGGTTACAGTGATTCAAGTTTCAAAAATAACCAGACTTTAGTGGACTAATTGTGAAAGATTAGCCCATTTATCTGAGATTGTTAAACACTGCACTAGACTGGAACCAATTAAATAAGTAACTTTATTTCTATATTATTAACGTCAAAAGTCCTCAATTCCCATCCCTGCAGTGCTATGATAAGTAATTTTGTTTTTCAAAGCACAGTTCTTTTCACCTTTAAATGCAAGGGACATTTGGCATATTTTGATGGAGTCAACATATCCAACTAAATCAGATCAATTGAATTTTTCCATATTTGGCCTTCAATATTTTAAATTCACTGTGTTCATATAAATGAAACCTATTTCTGGATCTTAAAGATGACTCTCTGTTAGATAATTTAATTTAAACTGTGTTTCCAGGCTGACCATCATGATATCTTGTACCTCAGAAGTTCTAAACTAGTGCAAAAAGAAGAAGCCAAAGAGCAACATTCAGAGACTCTGCCACTGCTTAGCACATGTTTGATACAATTGTGACACTTAATTTTTAATTTTCACTGTTGCCTAAGCAGAAATCTAAACTTTAATAGATTTATCTCAGAGTTGAATAGAAATTCAGAGGCTAAGTTCCTTAATTGAACTTGATTAGTTTTGTCTTGGTCAACCCAGAAAAACAGTATTAAGTAAATGCAATATATTAAAGTGACAATTTGAAATAAAATGGTCATGAAAGGAAAATATTTTCAACTATTTTAGTGGCTTGATTGGAAATTAAATATTAATGTGTATATCCTTTACAGGTCATTAAATATGATGGAAACTGAAATTCTCATGGTACTGAATAAAAAAGATTTTGATATTTGTTGCCTAGATTTGCTTTTCAGCAATTGACCCTCCACCTCTCTTCCTCCCACCCAACTCTCCTTCAATCTACATCTATCACAAATATGGGGTGCATGTCTTAGTTTCACAAACCAATGGATTTGATGATAAATATATTTTAATTGAAATTCTTTCTTCTGAAGTAGAGTTTTCAAGTCAAAAAATGAAAACAAAAATAATTTTAGAACTTTGTAGCTAAAAACAGGGGTGCAGGAGCCCTGATTGGGGAGATGTCTGAGATTGCAGTTGGCTGCAGGCCATGGAGTTTCAGGCATTGCCACCTTCCGTGGTCTCCCGAGACTTGGCCTGGGATCTCACGGGACTTGGCCCAGGATCTCGAGAGACTTGAGCTGTGACTTTGCTGATCAGGTCGGCGCCATTTTGGTTGGTTTTTGTTGTGTGTGGTGCATGTTAGAGTTGTTGTTAGAGCTGGAGAGAGAAGTTAGCAGAAATAAAAGCCTGTTTGTTTCCAGTCTGCCTCTGAACTTGTTCCCACGGCATAGTTGCTCCAAGTGGCAATCGCTTCAGGCAGCTACACAGGGGCACCTTCTGATCCTTACTTTACCATTGTTTACCAACAAAATTTTGATTGCAAACTCAAATTGGAATAATACTAGATCATTTCCACCCATGTGTCAGAGGCTCACATGGAGTTACTGAAAATTTTTCAAAAGATTTTGAACCTGGACTGGGTCTATGGCTCAGCAGTAGAGCACTTGTCTCACATGTATGAGGCCCTGGGTTCGATTTTCAGCACCACATAAATAAAATAAAGGCATTGTGTCTACCTACAACTCAAAAAATATTTTTTAAAAAATTGAACCACTTTTGAAAAAAAAAAATGGATAAAGGATTGTCTACTAAATTTTTTTAGAGCAAGGCTAATGATATCCTAGAGTAAGCTTTAACATCATCCAGGCCCTGATTCCTAAAGTCCTGTTACCAGGACTGCCTCAGCATGGAAGTCTCCCCTCCTTTTGGAAGCAGGGAAAATGATCTACCACAGGACCATGCAAAAATCTACACCAGGGCAAGAGAGAAGGAGAGGACTGGGGATTGAAGTAGAAAAAACTGTCATATGCATTACTAATATGTCAAAATGAAAGGCACTATTATATGTAACCATAATACACAAAGAAATAAATATCCATATCTGGTTTGCTACATTTATATCTCCCAAATGCAGAGCACCCACAAAGGTCTAATAATATTATAGAGTAATGAATGAGGTAATTTCAACATTCTGGCTTAAAAACCAGCATTTTATCTTAAAACAACATATGCTGTCATATATTGGCAACATTGAGAAAAGAAAATAGCAAATGCCTTTTCTCCAGTAGAAGGCCTTTACCATGTCTTGGAAGATTAGATAGGAAGAACCAATGGAATTCCAAGAAAAAAAAGGGAAAAGGGGGCAAAAGCTTTAGGGAAAAGGGCATCATTTAGAAAAAGTACCACCTTTTAAAGGAATAAGGGCCATTGATAGGCAATAACTAAAGGGGGAGAATCGATAGAATTCCTAAGACTCAGCACCAGAACACTTCTGCCACTGTCCTGGTGTTTGCCTTGACCATGAGACTAGAGACACTGACTGGGGGGAATCGCCCTCTGGGCAAGCTCATGCCTCACAAAAAGCACAGACATATGGTGCTGGGTTCTTCCTGTTTGTCTTCTTACCTTGCTCATCTACGAGAGAGGATGTTCTAGACATGGGGGAGGCAGAACAGGGATTGACCCTTAGTCACTGGCAATGGGGACTTTTCTGAAAACAGGCCAGTTCTCAGTCCATTTTATAAACTGTTTTATTTGAAAGCTTTACTTTTATTACTATTCAAACTATTGTTTTTAGGCAATTGCTATTGCAGTGTTGGATCAGGCTTTGTGAAATAGCCCACTAGGGAAAAGTCAGATGAATTTAGTAGTTTCTACTATAACACTTGCTATAAGTTAATTTAATAGCTTTTTTATTTCCTTCTGAGACTGAGCCTATATTTAGAATCCAGTGCTAAATTTGTTATTGGGTACTTTAATCTAACCCCACTGAGCATATAGGAAGTGACAGCCACACTGATTTCATTTTGAGTTGTGAGTTGATCAGAACACTGGCATTCTCCTTGTCTCTTCTAGCCAAGTAATTTGTACCATTCAAAATGTAGCTATAGTTAAGGAATAATTTAAAGATGATTCACATGTTGATGGTATTAGCACCTACTGAAAAGATTCATTAAATTAGCTTCTTTGCGGGGTTACAGGGGAAGATGTTAAGGCTGCCTTTCAAATGGATTTATACAAAACTGCCCGTGTTATACCCATGTAGAAGCACACCTTACAAGCGTTAGCTATTGCCCTTATAATTGCTGAGAAGCACTGCTCTGCTGGTTCTGAGATATTAGATCTTGCAGCACGTTGTTCAGAACAGCAGGAGAGGATATTCTCACCATGAAACAGCCACCTGGGGATGCCACCTGGTTTACCCCAGTGGGCTTGAAAGCCAACAGAGTGATATTATTTGCACAGGGTCAGTTAGATGAATGGAGAACCATGTGTCATCCCAAAGGCTTCCCAGAAGAAATTCCAGTGACTGTGGTAAATGGCCATTTACCCCAGTTCTCTTGGGAGCTCTGAGAAAAGTCTGCTGGTGCTGGCATCTCAGCACGACCCCGACTGGCACAGTTAGTGTATTCTAGATGGTCACACAGAAACAGGCTCTGGACCATGCAGGTTGAACTGAGGTTAGCCTGGAGGTTGCAGCTAGAGTCACGGTGGTTGGACCGCGGATCCAGATGCACTTCCAGATAGGTTACAATGATGTCTTGAGGATGCACCTCTGGCTGCAGAATGTGTGAATCATGGAATCATATTTTCTAAAGCATCAGGCTTCGGATGTTTCCATGTGTAGCTAATTGCTGGCACTAATTCCTGGGCTAATGAGAAACTTCCAATGTTAAGATTTGTCAGACGAGGATATTCCCCAACTTAAGCAGCAAGAAGCAGGATTTAAGTTAGATTTAAGAATTGGCTGACTACAAGCATTATTAAATTCTGGAGCCAGTTATTGAAGGAAAGGTGAAAACTTCTCTGGAGGTCTTTAATAATGGTTTAGGAGTTGTCTTTTCTGAAGCACAGGATACTTTTTAATGTGTTGGATTTGCATATTAGAGATTTAGAGAGATCTCTGTGAAAAAATTCCTGGAGGCAAAATAGCTAACGTGGACCTAGTGAGGGTACCTCTTCTGTGGACAGCTGGCCATTAGTTAGAGGTGAGACAATTTTCAACACTTTCTTAGTTTGAGGAAGTATGGGGGGGGGGTAGTCCACTTTAGACTTTTTCAAAGAAATTACCAGTTATCAGTTCCCCAGTTGAGGAACAAGGACATTTAGAGATTCCTCAAGATACAGACGACAGTATGTCTATGCCCTGAGATCTCTTCTGGCCTCATGTTAGATTGCTCAAGACAGAGGTAAGTTCTTCATGGAGTGTGGAAAGGAGTGTGCACTGAGCAAGGACACGCCCCCTAGGCCTTTCAGAGAGGGAGGTGACAGGTCACTGGGAGGCCTGCTAACATCAGGGAGGATGTGGGATTGACTCAGACTTACTGGCCTGTTGGTATTATCCTGCAAGGAAGTGGTGCTAGTTGGGTGATTGTGTCCCAGTACCTAGCAGGTGGTTCCCTGCACAGCCTCTTGCCTCTCTGGCCTTCCCTCTGCTTGCTTGCACAGGACAGAAACCACCAGTTGTCTGTCTCTGGGGGCTTCACCTGTAGGTGGAGACAGTGTGTGCCTCTCTTTTTTGTCTACAACTGCACTGGAAGCCAGGACTCTTTGATGTTCTTGCTGATGACTGGAATAAAGCCTACATGACCAGCTTGTCTCTGTGGGCCACACAAAGCCAGGAGTAGGTGGCACAGTGGACGGCTCGACCAGCAGCCTCAACAGGGGCATATATAGCTATAGCCATGGGCCCCAAACAAGAAGACGGAGACTAATGACAGTGAGTGTAATGTCTTACAATTCCTGGACTGATAAGATTCAGCTTTTGAAAATCAGGTACATAACACAAGGTCCCTCCAAGTTTACCCTGTGAGGTCGGCATTACAGGCCTGGGGTGGGAGGACTATGGTGAGCTGCACAGTAGTTGGCAGTAAGTGCTCAGTAAGCTTGTGCATAGAGATTAGGTGTAAAGCCTAAACCAGAGGCTTCCTAATGATTCTTTCACATTCTTCTCTTCCCTCCCCATCTCACAAGAGAGTACCTCAGAGCAGAGTTCTTCCTAGCTCCAATACTATTCTTTTATGTATTTTCCAGTTTTATAGGCATATGATTCTCATGTGGGTTGCCTCTCTTTCTCCTCACTTCCCTGATCATTAACCAACATAGCACCCAGCTCAACTCCACTGCCTGATCCACAGTCTCAAATCCTGAGGAAAATTTCTTCCCTGAGGAAAAGTTTATAGTCATAATTTTGTTTTAATTTGATTATTCACAATTATTCTTCAGCATTCACACAATTGCATGTTCTCCTTAAACATAGCTGACATTAGTAATTGCATTTGGATATTGGGTTGCACCATAATATTTTTCACATGCAGTCTTCTAATGGCTTTACACTATGTGCTTGATTTCATGAGGAATAAAATCTATTACTATGGTTTCTCTTCAGACCATGGGAATATCCTGCCTTTTACTAGAATACTGAAGTTATATATTGGGGACTATCAAACTAACATCATCATTAATGTTGATTATTTATATTCCTCAAATTTTATTAACTCATTCATTATTAATAAACTGAGTTCAGTCAAGTATTACAATATCAGTGAGAAAAGAATAATGACCAGCCTAATCCTGTGTTTACCAGGATGCTCTGAAACTTGATAACATTACCTTGTTTCAAAAAATTAGACTTAAGCAATGCTACCATGGCAGGTAGCAAAACTTACCACAAGTGTGATGATCATGAAGGTATGAGCTGGCTTGTATGAATAATATATTGTAATCTCCATAACTCTTTGTAGTACTGGTGCACTAATAAATAAACAGCACATCCTACAAGAACTCTGTCCCAAGGGCTTACAATTTGCATCGCTCAGCTGACAACATTTAGACATCATCAAATACTGAGAGCAGGAAGGGGTCACCTCGCTGCTGTCTGGTTTCTCACTAGGGTTCTGTGAAGCATATGTGAAGTTAGGCTCCTTTTTAAGACAAATCATTTGAAGTGTGAGGAAAGAAATACCTGCTGCATATACATGGAAAGAAACAAGGAGAGAAAAACAAGAAGTGGTTTAGAAAGGTACAAACGAGGAGAAGTTGGAGCTGATTGCAGGGGCTCGGAGTCCAGTTTAACCTGTGGTTTGGTACTACAACCTGGCATGATTGTACCAACCAGGTCTGTTGACATAAGAACATACTGGGCACAAGGAATTATGCTGGCCCCTCAGGACCAGGACATGGGTGAGACAGAGATGCTGTCTCATCATACAGAGGGTATGATGAACAGGCGAGGTGTGATAAGATGGTTACACACAGGGGGCTTGTTGGAATCTTCCCAAACTTGGGGGGTCAGGCCAGGGAGTCCTGGGCACCTGTGGGGACAGAGCCTTAGCCAGGTCTGACAGAGAAGGGGACACTGTCAAAGAAAGCACCTCAGTGGGTCCCACATGTGAGGTGGGTCTCCCCAGCTTCTTGTGGGCACTTGACCTGCAGGCATTCAGGTCAAGTGCCTCTGACCTGAATAGAGTTGAAATGATACGTTTTGTTTTCACTTTTTTTTTCATTTTATCAACTAAATTATTTTATTATTTTTATATAAACAACTCATTTTATGTTTTTTATTTTCTTCAGTGCTTTCTTCTGTTTGCCTGTGTCTAAACTTTCATATTGCTACATTTTATAATACATTTCTTTCTGTGTCTTTCTCTCCCAAATAGTGAGCATTGGTATTCGGCATCCTGGATGCTTAGTGTGGTGAGATGGCCCTGGATAAAAAAACTTTCAGTGTCTTCTCCTAGATCCCAACTTACCTGAATGACATCTAGCATGTTGCTTAAAGCACTATTTAAGGCGACATTGTAATCACAAATGCTAAAAGGAAATCATTCCTTAATAGATAAATACTTTATTTAAATTTATATTTGAGAGATATAAGTGCCTTCTACCTCAAGTGGCTAATGCCAGGTGAGGAGGAGGACACCCTCCCAGAGCCAGCCCCACCGTGACCTCTTCCATTGAGAGTAGTGTTTAACTAATATCAAAATTAGAAAGCTGCGTATGATTGTTCTCCATCAAACCATGGAAAACTTTATTTCATAAAACTTTCAGTTGAGGACTAGAAAAAGAAAAAAGTGCATGTGGTGGGGGTGAGGAGTGGCATGGTTCAGTAGGATAATCCAGTTTAAGGAACATAAAAGACTGTTATTATCAATTATAGAGAATAAAGTCCAGTGGTAAGATTCAATAAATACCCATTTATGACCAATTATTGTGGGTTTTAATTTAAGTTGTTTCTTTGCTTGAAGCCAAACTTTGTCCTAAACTAATGGATAGATACTCCTGAAACTTTTAATTACTTAGTAGTTCTTTTAAAGTGAATCAAGCTCATGTTTCTTTGCCTCTCATCATAATCCTTGGGTAAAGGCAAGCAGGATCTTTTTGAGAAATGAGGCTTTTGAAGGAAAATGCAGATGTAATTGGTTGTGTGGTTTGAATGAGGAGGAAAGAGATTTAAAATTGGTGGGCTTCATTTAAGGTTTAAAATGTAAGTCTTAATCAAGCACAGACTTTGCAAAGCATAAGGGTCATGGCCAATGACCGGTTGTGATTTAGCTCAGAAAATGTACCAAAAGTGTGATGTATTACTCGGAGTTCTTGATTTCAGCCAGATTTAATGCAGTTTAATGCAGCAAAAATACCAATTAAAGCATTATCCATTTCAGCTAAGGTGTTCCTCCCCTTGCATAAAAATGGAAACAACGCCTGAAAATATCCTGACTCTAACTGCCCATTTTTCCACTAAAATAAAGAACATAACTTCACAAAGCAATGCTCTTTATTGTTATTAGTTTATATAATGAGATATTGTCCTCTTTAGAACCGAAATTCTGAGTCATCTTTGCAGATTCACTGAGATGGCATCCTTCTTTTATTTCCTATTATGAGTCTACAGTGCCATGAATAACAAAAGGCATTTTTCAGTTATTTTTATGTGCATCCATCTTAAGACCCATTTCCAAATGGCTGGTGCTGGAGGCAGGGGACTTCACAGTATCATATGCTCAGTAAATATCATTTGGTGACCAAGCATGTGGCACTCCCATTTCCACATCCTCTGCTGGATTCTGGGATGAGGAGAAGGGTCTGCAGAGCAAAACCTGCAGGCTACAGCACTGACTTTCAATGCAGGTAGCTGTCCCAGGGCATCTGACATTTCCAGAGACAGTTTGGTTGTTCTGCATGTTATACAGGAAATCCTACGTGGCATCTGTTGTGAAGGGGTCAGCAATGCCCCCAAAGTATATTACAATGTGCAAATCTGTTCCTACCCCACAAAGGACTGTACAGTTTAAATGCCATTGTGCCAAAGTTGAAAAACTCTGGCATGAAGGAAACATGTCACTACCATTTACAATTCAGTAAAGCAAGCAGTAAGCTGGGCTTTCATGTTTCCTGTCTTCTCAGGACTAGGAGGAGCAGCACTTGATCTCGACAATGGCAGGTGGAGCTGGGTTCAGGAGTAAGAAGCTTTCGGAACAAAGCCTCCACTTTATTGAGGCTTGAGTGCTAAGGAGGAACTCACTAGAAATTAGAGAGAAGCGTGCTGGGGTCTGGACTCAGCTGGGGGTACAGAGTAGCACAATCAATCTATCGGGGGCTGGCAAATTGGGTTGTCAGCTGAGGGGTACTGCATGAGCTCGATGCAGCATGAAGTAAAGGAGTCAGTCGGTGGTGGAAGAAATCAGCACACACAGACAACGAGTTAGGCTGATGAATCTTCTCTCTTTACTTTCACTTTGTTGTAGGTATTTAAAGCATAATTTTTGGCAGTACAGTTTGTTTATAGATTCTTTTGTGATTTCATTATAGTCATAAGACTTAATGTATAGATTACATTTTAGTAAGCTGCCTGTCATGGCCAGCCACAAACCGCCGCGGGAGAAAAAAAGCTCGGAGGCAGAGTAAAGCTTTTACTACTTTTACTTCTACTATTCTTCTGTCTTCCTTGGGAGCCTCAGCCTAACTCTGACCAGTCATTACTTCTTCTATCGGTTTCTCTTCTGTAACCGCTCTGCCTACATTCTGGCCGCTCTGATTCTTCTGACCGACCGAGTGACTGCCCGACTGGACTGACTGAATTCTCCGTTCTCCTAACTCGGACGCTTTCACCTGGTTATATACCTTCAGCTTTGCGGGTGCCTACAGGTGCGTCACATACATATCAGGTGGAACTTATGGCTTCCAGCTAGCTGCAACAGCCCTTCCTAATTGGGGCTTCTTCAACATTTTATTAAAATTTCTTATCTTATATATCTCAAGGTTTTGAGGTCACTTACACATTTTCAAGGCCCTGTACATGACTGTCTGGGCATATTATAATTTTATCATTTTTTATCTAATTAGTCTGGGTAAAAATTTATTTCTCGTGGATTCCCTGAAGCCGTTTTCTCTGCACACTGCTCAGGCTGTCTGATAAAAGTTAACTTTCTCTGTCTGGGATTCCAAAGCACTATTGTTTTTCTTTTATAGCAATTATTTATAAAACCTAGAAGCAGGGAAAGGGGGAGGCAGCTGAATATTAACTCGGAAGGACTTTTTACTCTAAGGAATTTATATCTACTTTAAATGTAAAAGAAATCTATTTTCAATCACAAAAAGACTCTTAAAGCTTATTAACTAGGAATTAAGTACTTATAGAAAAAGGTTTGTGTTATTCTTTCTATTTTTTATGTTTTCTAGCTTAGATTCCAAAAAAAGATAAATTTACAGAATTAATCTGGATCTAAATAAT
Source organism: Tamias sibiricus (assembly GCA_025594165.1). Classification (NCBI taxonomy): domain Eukaryota; kingdom Metazoa; phylum Chordata; class Mammalia; order Rodentia; family Sciuridae; genus Tamias; species Tamias sibiricus. The sequence goes on along the minus strand of CM046675.1, from coordinate 4,311,786 downwards.
TGAAATAGCGACACCTGCTGGTCATATATATGAATAAAGAACAGAACAGCAAGTAAATAGGAGAACCTAGGCAGTCAAAATTAACTCTTTCAGCACCATGATATCTTTCATGAAAAAAGAAAGGGCTTTATCAACAGAAAGTTATAGGGGAGCATAGGGAACACAACAGATCATATTGGAGGAACAGCCATTAGCCTATCCTTGTGGTGGTTTGATTTTTCATCATATGTCAGGGCAACACCCCTGGGCTAGGCCAAGACCATGTATCAGGAAGTCAGGGAGTTATGTTTTTGGCTGACGTGTTCTTAATGTCCCCAACATTTTTTTTTTCCCTTTTCTGTTTTATTAGTGGGAGCCCACCTTACTTGAGGGTGTTCCTGTCTTAGGTTGCCCCCCTCTGGGGATCTTACCCGTCATTGGCTACCACCATAGCACTTCAGGTGGACTTACCCAAGGCCAGCAAGCCGCAGCCGAGAGGAAGACATGGGACAGAACAGTCGCCTTTGGGAAAGCTTCCCATGGGTGATTTAGATTTTCACATCCTGTCAAGGATTGCGGCCTAATTTATAGGGCTCCCAATCATCATTGCTGAGGGCAGCATATTGTTAGCGGACCACCATAAGCTGTACCAATTTGGCCCTGTCCTTAAGGAAGATGCCACTAAGATGCTACAGAGGCAGGCTTTCTATGGAGCAGAGCTGATAGTCAAAGCCATAGATGCAAGAGAGATTCTAGAATGATGGCCAACAGCATCATTACAAGAGCTTGGGCTTCCTCCCTGGGGGAGAAAGCAATGAAAGAAAGCTTTGATTGTCAGTGAGGGGTAAGACGAAGAGCTCAGGGTACCTGATGAAGAGGTCAGACCATCTCCTGTACCTGGGAAGAAATTCTGAGCCTGATGGACAGGGCAGGGACAGGACTCCACTGTGTCCTCTGCCTTTTGCAGAGTGGCATGTATGGAGTGTGGCTGGAAGAGGGACAGTTAGAACCAGTGAATCATTTTGAGCAGGGAGAAGTGATGAGGGGGTACAAGCTCACTGGGATGAGGAAGAGGGAGTCACAGTAGTCCTGACCTTTGATCTTAAGGTGCTGAGTGGGCTTGTATGTAGCTATGTGGTTAACTTGGTGTTGAAAAAGGATCAAAGCTCAGCTTTGGAGCAGGGGTGCCACCTGTAGGTCATCTGATCAGGTATGGAAGACATTTTGGGGACAAATCCTGTGGTGGTCCTTGGAAGAGCTCAGGGCAACTGTGTCCATTTAGCAGGAAAGAGACCCAGGGGCAGAATTCCCAGGAACACAGACACTCAAGAGCCACAACAGGTGGGCCCACAAAGGAAACATGATTGATCAGAAAAGTGGGAGCAGAAAGAAAGAGCAGTGCCGGGGTTCCTCAGGGTGGGTTCAGGGGGTCTCCTCTTTAGTGCAGGGAAACAAGCCACTGGCTCAGAGCCTTGGTGTAGGCAAGACAGAAGAGGTCAGGTAGGGCTTATGAGGCTGGGGCTCTGGGGGAGGGTGGGAAGGATACCAGGGCACAGCAGGATAGGTGGGGAGAGCTGTGTGACAGTGGAGAGGGCAGAGGGAAAGAGCAATCTCAGAGCTGGGTTGATGTGGGCAAGTTTATCTGCTGAGCACACAAGGCCAGTGGTGCTTTATCATCCCCTTTGATTTTTTTATGGTTGTTGATATTGTTACATTTGAGATTATAATTGTTACTAAGACTGTGTTGAAACATCAACCTCTGCTATAGACATAACACCAAGAGCAGGAAGGATGCAGACTTGATTGAAAACATTAAGCATTACAGTTTCTGTACAGAGAAGGGACATTCCTTTCAGATTAGATGAACCTTGGGTGGGAAAGTCATTCATGGTCACAGACAAGCATCTGAGTGAAGTGTGGGTACAGATTGCTTTGCATGGGGAACCCAGAGGAACAAAGAGGTGAGCTCTGAATTGCACAGCAGGCAGCAGATGGAAAGGACATGGCTTTGAGACCAGCAAATGAACAGAATGAAAAGCACAACCCAAGAGGGATTTCCTGCCTTGGCACGTGGAAGACTTTTAATTGTGAACATTTGTGGGCTGTGGGAACGTGGTCAGATAGGAGACTTGGCCCTCTTGTAAAATGGGAAAGCAATGGTGGCACGGTGGACCTTTGCAACCCCAGCTCGACCCGCAGGTGAAGAGCAGTGCTCTGTGTGATCCTCAGCAGAGGAGGTCTCTTCTGAGCCATATAACATAATGCCCACCATTGTGTGACTTAAAACTTGGTTGCTATTATCCTGCTGACTTTTTGGCCTCGAATTCACTCATGCAACATTTGAACCCCAGGAACTTTTCAAACTTAGCGGTGGCTATTGAGAGTTTGATACTTAATAGGCATCTAAAAATATGTGTTGGAAGGGAACTGAATGAAATGAACTAGAACATGGAATAAAAGGGGGCGTGTCTAGATATAATAAAATGAACCCATGCATCTGATTTTTTTTTTTTTTTTTTTTTTGGTACTGGGGATGAACTCAGGGGCCCTTGACCACTGGGCCACATCCCCAGGCTTTTTTGTATTTTATTAGAGACAGGATCTCACTGAGTTGCTAAGTGCCTCGCCATTTCTGAGGCTGGCTTTGAACTCGTGATCCTCCTGCCTCAGCCTCCCAAAGTGCTGGGATTACAGGCGTGCGCCACCGCGCATGCATCTGATATTTTTACTTGCATAATTAAATGATAAACTTACAAAGCAAGCATCTTTGGACTGTTCAGATCCACTGTTAAAACTTTCAGGGAATCAGCATTCATTTATTAGGTGTGATTTAAATGTTGCAAAGAAGATAGTGAATCCAGCTCCAGGGCTGGGTGCAGTAGCAAATTCAAGGAGAACTTCCTTCTTGCTACTTATACTCTCCCTTTAATAACTGTTGGGAACATTAAGAACACATCAGCCGAAAGAATAGAAGTCAAGGAAATAAACTCTCTGGATGTCTCCCACTTCTTGATACATGGGCTTGGCCTAACCAAGGGGTGTTGCCCTGACATATGATGAGAAATCAGACCACCACAAGGATAGGCTAGTGGCTGTTCCGCAAATGTGACCTTTCTGCTGGTTGGCCTATGTCTTCTATAAAGGCCATCCAACTTCCTCAATAAAGGAGCTCCTGTCTTGACCGGTCTCCCTGATGTGTCTGATTGTCCTCCAAAAGGAGGGCTGGTGTGGGTGGTCAGTCGGCTCTTACCTTTCCCGATCTGTCCTTGTTGGGGCGTGCTCCCCCTTTTCTTGCAGGTCGAGAGGAGTCAGGGGCTAAAAACCCCAACAAATAACTTCTTTCTCCATGAGCAAAACCAACATTAGCGACACAAGAATGGCACCAAATGTAAATCTAAACTAATATCAGTTTTTTTTTTTCTGGAATGAGAGATAAAGACTGTTTATTTTGTATGGTATTAGTACAGAAATACTTCAGAGACCATGTTTTTGCATATTGATAGAGTGGGAAACATTGTTAATGAAGATCATTATCTTCAAAAGTCATCTCTGGCTATAGGGTTAAAACGACTATTTACAGATACTGAATGTAATGACTTCATTGTATATATTATCATTTTAGAATTAGATTGAAACATCGGAAATTATCTTTTTTGTAGGTCAAAAATTCCAATATTGGCAATTTTGGATGGTAAACCCTAATGTGAAATCTACATTAATCTAAGAAACAGATTTGATTTCAAATTCTCTCTGAACAGAGATGGCGCAAGGGTGCATTCTTTTGTCAGCCTGTGAGCGGAGGGACATGCTCCCCCAGGGAGAGGAACAGTTTTCCTGCTAAGAATGCTCAGCACAATTCGTGCAGGATTATGATCCAGTCCCTTCATATGTGGAGCTAACAGAAGGTCTGTTTAACATATTTCAGAATATTCCAGCAAAGGCCCAGGTATTGTTTAGCCAAGCTCCATTGAAAGCCATGGTGATGTTTGTTTAGAAGTTGGAAATGGCTCTTAGACTGGCGCCCATGAAAAATAGAAGTTTAAAAAAGCCTTATCTTAGTAGACACTGTCTCCTTTGACAAGTACTATTATCTTTTATTGATTAAATAGAACAAATCAAGTTCCAAATGCCATACTGAAATGGCTGGGCTTTTGTTGTTTTTTATTACAAGAATAAAAGGGTCTGATCTTTCTTTCTTTCTTTTGCCTTTGAGTGTTGTTTTATAGAGGAAGTCAGGCATTATTTTGTTTATAATTAAAGACTATGTACTAAAGCACAATTTGAATAAGCAACTTTAATTAATCAAGGAAAAAACCTAACAACCTTCTACACCCATATTTCAGTTTCTAAGAATGAGTAAAAAAGGGTTTTCTTTTTTCTCTTTGAGGTTAGTAGCAGGTCAGGTCAGTAATTAGAGGTGGCTAGTCATCAGCTGGTTTTGACCTGCTAGGCTAGAATTTTCTTTACTATAGGAAAGTATAATCAGAAGACCAAATGTATCCCCCATCCTGAGACTGGAGCATAAAGAAAAGCATGCAGTTCATTTATTTTTTTCCGAGCCTTTCAGATCTTCATTCAGCCACCCAGGCTTGACTGCACTCTGGATGGAGAGCTTCAGGCCAGGCTTGATTTCACTGCATCACAGTCCCAAGGAGCAGAAATGGAGATGCAGATGCTCAAGTTGTCTTGATTTCTTTAAAAGTTGGTAGCTTTTATGTGTTTTCACCTGAAAACAGGGCAAATTAGAGATTTCAAATAAAACTAGGAACCTGCCTGTGGTAGGCGTATTCTGACTCTTAAGAGCATCCTTCTGAGGTCCTGGAGATCCTGCCTATGGCTAGGGTGTGAGATGAAGAGCACTAGGGTGAGTTGGAGGCTCATGCAGTGTAAGTAAGCAGACTCAGTAGGACTCTGGTTCCTAGAACACAAGCTCCTCGTATTCCTTGTCCTACTTTTATCCAAAAGTGTCCCTCATACTTCCAGCTCTACTTCACTGTTAAGATTCATTTGCATAACCTAGTTAAAAGAAAAAAAATAGGTCACCTAGAAATTGATGTTTATTTGTTCTTTTTACCAAAGTTTTGTAGACATAGTCCTGTACCTCATGATACCGTCAGAATGTTTTTGAAACAGGTTTGAACTCTTCTCCGGACATTAACTGTTCAAAGGCTCTTAACTAAAATAAGGAGGACTGTATTTATTGGAAACATGGATGAATAAAGAAAATAATTCAATTTACAAAGCCATCAGTCTTTAGAATGCTGGTTTAAAGATCACAACTAAGGAGGATCCCTCTCCACTAACTGTGGAAGACTCTTCCTGTGGCTTCCCAAGGGTGCCCCTGGGTGGGCTGAAAGGGTCTGTCCTGCTCTTTCACCTCCTCTAAGTCATTTCCAATGAAGTTGGGTCAGAAAAGGATCTGGAAGAATCGAAATGCTTAAATATTTTAGACACATGAAAGTCAAAATTGGAATTATGCTTAGGGTACAGAAATGAAGTCTTGAATTCTTTAGCTTCTGATTTTAATTCAGTGAAGGTGTTGAAGGAAGGAAGGAAAGCCTGGTGGATCTGTTCTTTAATGTGGACTGGATATGGTTTAAAGAACCCGAAGAGGGAGAGGAGAGGTAGAGGTCCAAATTAGACATCTGTAAATAATAGTTGCCGAAAATATATTTGCCATTGGAATCATCTCACTCAGACATGGAAAATATTTAATCATGGGAACACTTTTATTATCTGTGCCTACAGTAGGTGTCAGGTCATAGAGAGGTTGGGAAGATTTATTCACCCTTTCAAACTTCTTGTCCCAGGAACTTCCTGTAGCTTTCCTAGAAAAACTGAGGTGGGAGGTTGAAGGACGGTCTTTCTTGAACAGAAAGGGTGGGTGCTTCTCCCAGATCCTGTAATAGATCAGGAGAGTCCTTTTCTGTGTCTGAATGTCCCTTCTTGGAATTGTCCCAGGATTTAGTCACCTAGTACAATGCTCTGTGCTGGGCTGCAACATGACCATGTGAGTTTTATCCTACGAGGTTTTCAAATGTGAGGAGTAAGAAGGTAAGTACTTCAGATCCATGTTCTCCATGTGGTGTCTGGAATGATGGGAAAAAGAAAATGGGACATGGGAACCTTCCACATGGATTCTGGGGATGTCACTTCTTTTTCCCTCTGCTCCCAGGGACATTTCCTCCCTCTGCTTCCCTTCCCTCTTCACTCCTTCATTTCATTTTTTAAAAATATTTTTAGTTTTTAATGGATCTTTATTTTATTTATTTTTATGTGGTGCTGAGGGTGGATCCCAGGGCCTCACACATGCTAGGTACATATTCTACCACTGAGCCACAACTCCAGCCCCCTTCATTTCCTTCTTGTCCTGCTCCTGCCAGTGTTTCTAAGGCTGAGCACAAGAGATAGGTGGAAGAAACAGGTGCAGCTCAGATGTGATAAGGAGCCCCAGTAGACATGGTGGCCTGCATGGTGAAGCTGGTTCATGACAGAGACATATTTAGGTGAATGTGCTTGGGCCCTCCCTGGGGAATTTAAAAAGGAAGTCAAACAGTTCCCCAGAATAAAATTCTTTATGCTTTTATATTTGAAAACTGATTTGACTGTTGGGCAAATGTTTTGGTGTGTCAAAGTACATTAGGGAAAGGCAGGAAAAGAAAAAAAAAGAAGGGATAGGAGAATAGTAAAAAGAGCTATGGAAAAAGAAAGGGAAGGAATGAATAGGAACCTCGCAAAAATAGCTACAAAAAAAAAAAAAAAAAAAAAAAAAAACACAAAAAAAAACCCAAAGACACCAGAATGAGCATGCCAAGTGTAATTCTCATTTTTTGTAGATTTTTCCGAGGCCCCTCCCTGTGCTGAGTCATGGATTTTTCTGAACTGTCCCCAGGAAAGATGATCATCAGATGAAATATGTCTATAACTCTCAGGTCTATTAAACCTCTCCCCTCTCTGGACACTGAAGGAGCCTATAATCAAGGAGATAGCTAAAAAGATTGCGGTTAGCTGAGAGCCATAAAAGATGTTCTAGTTTCCACCTGATATTAATACATTATTCAAAGAATCTTTGTATGCCCGTGAACACTGCGTGACGCACCTGTAAGCTCGAGCTGTAAGCACGTGTCCTTGTTAAAGCTGTATGTATATAACTGGGGTGAGGTTCGTTAGTTGTGTGGGGAAGAAGAAGGTGGTGGTTGGAGTTAGAGCATTTGGAGTGATTGCTGGAGCTGGAGAGAGGAGAAGAATAAAAGACCTTTTTTCATTTTCATCCTGCCTCCGAATTTTCCTGTGGGTGTTCGCTGCTCCAAGCGACTTCCGCTTCAGGCAGCGACAGGACACAAGCTCCAAATATTTCCTTTTTTCTTTGTTTTCTTCTCAGCCCTGTGAATAAGGCATGTGTCCTGGCTTGTTCTCTCTAGATCCTACACCCTACCATGGCCGCTGAGACAGGAGGAAGACTCTGGTTAATGTGCTCAGGTCAGAGCAGGTTAGAATCCCACTCAGGTGGGACTCCAGAACCTCATAGGGGAGGATTTTTCAGCCTGGCCGCTCAGAAGCCGGGACTGCTGGGACTTGTGGGACTCTGTGGTGCAGGTTGCTGACTTGAGCTGCTGTAGCCTTCAATGGTCTTTTTGCTCTTTTTATTTCTTCCTTCATTAGAAATATCCTTACTACTTTAACCCCCCCCTGAAATCTATTTTGTTTCAAACACTTGAAAAAAATAAGACTAAGTTGTGTAAAATGTTCTTTTTTTAATATAAAAATTTTTAGTCTAAAGCTGTTACTCTACCTAATCTAAGATTGACGTCAATTAAAAAAATTGAACATAAATAAAATAAAACAACTTCAGTGGAAGCTACATTCCACTTCTAGAAAAAAAAAAAAAAAAAAGATGAATTGTGTTGAGAGTAAGTCCAGAAAGGTCTTTCAGATTTTCCTGTTTAAACTTTTTCAACTGTCTCAAAAATGGAATGTTTTATTGTGGCTGCAAATACATGGCAATTTCAATCAGCCTGAATGAAGGTAATATACTTCTCCTTCAGGGTGTCAATTTTATTCTTGGGTTTTCCCAGTGGAAGGGTTTAGAATTAAGCAATATCTTTAGAAAATGAGCAATAAAAAATTTAAAGAATGACCAAGTAGAAATAAAGGTGGAGAAAAAAGATTCAGTATTATAATGATGTGCGATTGAATCTCTGGTCATTTCAGGTGGGATTAATTTTTTATCAGTTTATGAAGAATATACTCAGAAATGTCCTATTCCCAGGAGAACAAAAAACAACAAACAAACAAAACAAAACAAAACAAAAACAAAAACCCAAAAACTAATCATCCGGGTACAGTTCTTTGCTGTAAGAGTCTTGTTTAGTTAAGATTCTTTATTAAGAATAAACTTTTGATCAAAGAATATATTTAATTTGAATGTAAAATTCTTCTTTAAAGCCCCAGAGAAGAGTGAGAACAAGAATTTATTTCTACTACTCTTTTTGAAGGGCTGGAGAGGGCAGTTGATTTTTCTGTGTGAATATGGACCAATCTTTAATTAAAGTCATTTATTTTCCTTCCAGAATATTAACAGGGAGTTTACATTTGGCCTCACTGCTCATGCCCGCAGAGTGTGAGTGCTGAGAGAGCTCATTGGCAGCTCTGGCCTTTCTTGGAGAAACTAGGCAATCACAATGGATAAAGCTGCAGATGTAATTTTATATGATGTTTTATACAATTATATATCATATATATGCAATTTTAATTGGCAAAGCCACAAATAGAGGTATTCCATTCTTATGCTATAATAACAACATCAACTAAATGATAAATGGTTTAAGATATGCAAAATGTATTCAAAAATTTTTTTAAAAATAAGAAAAAAATGAATGTAACAATTAGAATAAATGAAGAAAAAGGAATGAGAAAGGCATCTTTGCATATTAAATGACAAGCTGTGTGGATGTTGAGTATACTGGGAAAAGAAAAATTTAAAAAAAAGGTTAAAAAAAAGTAAATTCCATTGAGTTTTCTCCATTATATATATTTTTTTCTCTGATGAGAAAGGGGATACTGACTATGTTTACTTAATTAGTGTCTGGTATTTAGCTGTCTCTATCAACTCTATTTATAATTCAGTGACTTTTCCTGTTATTAGCTACATTACAGTCCACCTTTGTCCAAGATCCCCTCCTTCCCTCCCCATCCAATCTTCAGGGTTCAGTTTTCTCTAAAACCACTGAAGAGAAAATGCAGAGGAGGATATGGGGACACTCTCAATGGAGGCAACTGTGGCTGTTGTGTAGGCCTTGGGCTAGGGATGGAGGGACCACCATAATGGAAGGCTGGTGTCTCTCTATGGGCAGTTGAGAGGCAAGAGGCTGCCAATCCTCTCCATCATCTTCAGTGTGCAGTCAGCACCACAAAGAACTGATTGAGAATGCCATGGATATATTGATCAGGCATAGGTCACTTCTGCTGCCTGAGTCACAGGAGTTTACTTTGAAATGTTACAAAATAATGCTCTAATCTTTTACTTTTGCTGTTATTATATTGTATCTGTATGATTAAGAACCTAAGTATTCTTCACCTTATTACTCATTATTTTGGAAATTCAAATGAGGGTAAAAGCAAACTTTAATTCAGCATCTAATACATCTTTTACTTATGTGATTACTATGCAGAATATGTGACGTCAGCCTAGACAAAAATTAGGGCATTGGGGCTGGGGCTGGGGCTCAGTGGTAGAGTGCTTGTCTTGCATGTGTGAGGCTGTGGATTCCATCCTCAGCCCCACAAAAATAAAATATTGTGTCCACCTACAACTAAATTTTTTTTAAAAAATTAGAGCATATTTACTGCTCTTCATTATGGTAGCAATTTAAATTTTCAATGAGCTTCCTTTCAATTTGTTTTGTTGTAAAATAAATTTCCATCTTATAATTCCTTAAGGTTGTCAAATAGTTGAAAGAAATATTGGGTTACTACAAAGGTACAAACCACCTAAATGATTTACAGGTACAACCTTACACATGTGTACCCTCATCAGAGATTCTTTCATTTCAAAGTTCCAATTCTAATAAGTTCTTTGTGGAACCTGCTCTGTATGCAGTCACATTCCCCACACGTCATGCAGAGTGGTATTTCTTTTTCTTGAAATAGGCCTTGATTGTACACCCTGACATGCTTATAAACAAAATGCAGAAATGGCGCTGCATGGCCTTTTTCTGGAGTTGACCTTTGTATAAAAGAGTGGAACTCAGTGGACTATTGACTCAGGGTTTTAAAGAAAAGATGTTGAAAACTGGGGTCTGAGAAAATTCAATTGTATTTTGTTTGTTTAATCCAGTCTGATAAAACAGGTCAATGGGTATAAAAGAAACCCTGTCAGAAGATAATCTGAACTTTTCTAAATCATGTCAGCAGATTTTTCTAGAATATAAACTATTATCTTAGATAATGTGGGAGGAGAATTCTTGAGCTGTCAACAATCAGATAGTCTCAGTGAAATTCTTGTTTCAACTAACTCTGACCTAGTACACTCAAAGATAGCTGCAAGCTCATCAAGAGCCAAGTTATTATTATAACCACTGTCATTTATTTTTTCTCATTCTTTCAAAGTCCTAATGCTCAGGAAAAAACGGGCAAAGTTAAAACAGTGATCCTTAAGCTTGAGCATGCAGGGACATCACCAGGACACTCATGAAGACAGACTGCTGGTCCCTGGCTGGGCCATGTCTAGGGTAGGGTGGAGACTGCATGTCCCACAGCTCCCAGGCAAAGGTGCTTCTCTGGAAGCTACGGCAATGCAGGATGATCACAGATGCATGTGATTGCCATTTCTACAGTTCATGTAATCCAAAATCATGTTCAAGATTCAATGCCTTGGGAGCTGGATTTAAATCTGCATCAGAGCTTAAGGAAACAGGGCCTCATAGGGCCTTGAGAATTGGGACTCTTCTTTGATTTTCTTCCTCATGTTGGCTCTGACTCATTGCTGTTGCTCTGTGAACACCAAGGAGCTACAGACCAAGGACTCTCAGAGTTGGAAAGGACAGCAAGCAAACATGTTAGCAGACTCCTGAGAGAGAGTGAGGAGCAACTTCAGAGCAGAGAACTGGGCTGGGTTCCAGCATGCTCGGCTCCTGCACTGCTTAAAAAAGTAAGGGCCACAAGACACCCCCCATCTCTTAGGAAGGAAATAAGTGCATCCTTTGCACATTCAGCTGCAATATCATCACCTAATGAAGCAGAGTGCAGCTGTCAAAATGACCACCAAAAGGACCTGGCGCACTGTGAGCCCAAGGAGCAGAGCACGTGTCCTTCCACATCAGGGACCCAGGTTCCTACCAGACATGCCTGGAGCCCGTGAGGCCACCAGAAGGAGTCCTGCATGGCTGTGTTTGACAGCTCCCTGCAGAGAAGATAGCTCTGTCCCAGGGACTTCTGAGCACCTGGTTCTGTCAGTAAGAGATAGCAGAGGAGCGCTAGCCCCCAGTGTCGCGTCTTAGTGGCAGAAGCATCCCTCTGTCATATGGACATTGCAGTGCCTTTTTGCTTGATGCCACTTAAATACCCTGTACTTCCAATCCTAGGCTGACAGACTCTTCACATGGTGGCCTGGCCTCCCCTGGGTAGTCCACAAACCATGGATTTCTCCTAGTTAATGAAATTGCTTATGAATGAATAGGTTGTTATTTCTGGAGAAAGAGCTGGGCACACACAGGACTCTGACCCTCAGGTCCTCATGCAGTCCTTCTTGATGGCTCCACAAGGGAGTCTCCTGAACATGGTTTGGTTTTTCCTATCTCTTCACCTTAAGGATAGGACACATTGCTTAAGCTGGGTCTCTATGACAGTTTTATTTCTCTGAAGTTATTGAAGGGGCAGTCTTGCCTTATACTTTAGTCTAATGAGCTTGGAAAATGTGTTCCTGCCCCTGAGTAGCAGCTTGTAAAGTGGAGAGGCAGGCCCCAGGCCATGGTAGCTCTGTGGTCCTTGTAATGCCACTACATGGGGCATTTGGGAGTGGGCTGCTTGCTTGTGTCCTCAGTGGGAATAGCCAGCCTCCACTGTGTGGTGAGACTCAGCAGTTAGTTTTCCACTTAGACCAGCTACTGTTATAGTACAAATTATTTAACTTCCCTGGGAGGCTCAGATAATGGGCCTAATGTCTGTTTTGACTAGGAATTTAATAAACTTCATAATGTAATACAGATTTTGGTTAAAGATAATTTCTAGGGAGAAAATGCCCGTAGTTAGCACACTGAAGTTTTCTGCCACCATGTGACGTGTGCTTACTTACTGTTGCACTTGACTTCATTGCCATCATTTCTTCATCCACCAGCATGTTTCCTTTGCCTTCAGTTGTCCCTCAGTTTGCTGTGTCTCTGTCTCTATATCCTGTTTCTGCCAGGGTGGCCTTCATGAGTGTGGACCCCATCCAGGCACATGGACCCCACTCTTAGAAGAGCCCACACCCACTCTGCTTGACACCCTGACATCACTGATAGAAATTCTTGATTTTTTTTTTTGAACAACTTGCTGCACTGTAACCTTCAAATGGCCACCTGTATGCTGATTGCTTCAAAATCTGCATTCCCAAAGCCACCCTGAACTCCAAAGCCCACCTGAGCATATTGTCTGTAGCCATCTGTACCCGGTCACTGGTGATAAACTGGAAACAGCCCAGAAAGGCACCCACATCTCAAGCTAAGGAGCCCCATGCACTTGGGATTTGAACCAGAGATCTAGAGTGTTCCCTCTCTCTCTCTCTCTCCTTTCTGGGCAGGCATTAGTTCGGGGGGGGGGTCACACAACTTATCTTTCTCACAAGCCTGTTCAGATGGCCTTCTTCCTCTCCTACCATGGTGCACAGTGTCTGCATCAATGTTTGCTACTCTGTGAGCTCCTTGGTGGTTGCTCACTCCTGGAGTTTTTTTCTTCTGTCCACACGTCACTCTCATGGTCTTAAGAGGCATCTCTGCCCACATCCCTCTCCTGATTCAAGGACATCGAGGTTAAAGTCCCCATACAGTCCATAGCATTTGATGTATATTTTTGTCCTAACACCTTTAATTCTATCTTAATCCTTTCACCTGGTATCAGCTCAAGCAATATCAAAACTAGTGGTAAATTCTCTAAAATTCCATACTCCCCCCTGGCTATGAGACTTTACAAATTCTGTTGCCTGGGAAATTTACCTGTCTAGTGGACACGAAGGCCTTGGAAATGCTGTGCCCCATGGACTGAGGTGTCATGGTGCTCCAAGGACCTACTTAAGTTTAAAATTATTAAAAGTCAGGAACAACAGCAAACAAGCAGAAGCCCTGCACAGTCATGGGCTTGGCATGTGCTTCCGTCTGATCAAAGCAAACCACAGTGCTACAAAACGGCCATGGACCTTTGTCCCTTTTCCCCCTATGAGTCCCTCAGTTCCTCATACTGTATCTGATAGCAGTCATTCAGTCAAAATCTCTGGACTCTATGAATGGAAGAGGGAGCTGTACAAGTTGGTCTTAAGGATTTGAGATGGTTCCTTAGAGTAGTTAGTGCCTTTCAAATACTCTGCCTGGTAGAGGGACAAACAGAGCAGGGTTTTATGAATCTAATCCACAAGAGAAGTGAGAACAGATTCTGCAGGGCAGGGAGCCAAGGATGTGGAAAACTGTTACAGCGATCTTCTAGTAGGAGATGGTGCTTGTACTGGGACAGGCAAGAGGGGATGGGAAGGAGTGATGGAGACGTATATTGGAGGGGCCAACACCTGTGGTCTGCTTACACCAGGCTGACCAAGAAGCCAAGTCAAAAACAGCAGCAAGGCTAAAAACAGATGAAGTCAATGTGTAGTCAGCAAGAGGCATGGCAGCTGCCTGCACTGATGGCACCATGCTCCTTGGCTGTTCTGTTGGAGGTGCCGAGTTGAGGAGATGATGGATATCTGGCCGGATGCTTGGGTGTGCACTGGGGAGGAACTCTTGGTGTAAGGCAGGGCCCATGCCCTTCATTATGGCCATTTCAGGGACTGGGGTGCTGAACTTTGAACGTCATCCTTGACTACACCCATGTCTCCTACCTGTTCCTCAGCCTTTGGCTCTAGGTGCACCAATTTTCTCCAGTCTGACAAGTATTTATTGCAATTTGTAGTGAGAATATCAACAAAAGCACCTGCGGCTAAGATGCACTAAATACATGTCTTACTTGGTACTGACCAACGTGTATTGGACAAGACAAAGTTCTCAAACTGGCCTTTTCCTACAGCAGACAGGATATTCCATAGCAGAATGCTTTGGCCTCTGTTTCCTGACTTATTGTTCCACTGTCCTACAGAGCTGTCCAGAGGGCTTGAGGAGGGTCATGATGTTGGAATTGGGAGGGCCTGTGTGAGTGGGCTTCTTCCAAGACATCTCTCCTGAAGACCACTGTACCCCACTCTCAGTTGGAGCTGACTCTGGGGTTCTCACAGCATGCTTTGTGTGTGTGTGTGTATGTGGGGGGATTATTCCTGAATGACCTGTGACCGGAACCATCCTCAAACTGAGCTCTTAACAGCCCCCCAAATTCTGCCTGTGACAATATGTCCTCTGTGCCAGGATCAAGGGAACTGTCCCTTCTCACCAGCCTTCCTCCAGCCAGTCTGAAGAATCTTTAGTCACATGAAAACCACTTTCTCTCCACATGTTGTTGCAAGGGCATTTTTCCTACAGAGAATGTGTGACATTTTTGGAAACAAAATACAAGTCTTTTTGTTTGGATAGGACTTTATGCTGTGTTCCTGTGAGGAAAAGGGCTCAGCCCACACTACCCATTTCAGTGGGAAGAAGAAAAGGGGAAAAAACAAAATGTGAGTTAATATTTTATTTTTTTTTAAAATCCGAGCATTAATGTTTTAGTGTTTTGGGCTCTTCTGGGAAGCTGTAACAGCTCTCCTCCTCGTGGTTTCAATCCTCTGCTGTATAAAAAACTCAATTTGTTTTACTCAAACAAAGAGCTGTTGAGCCCTCGTGCTGGGGGCATTGCTAACACCTTGGGCAAGACTCATGGTCCCTTGGGGTTTACCTTCTAAACTGAGCAACAAGAGAAGAAAGAAGGGGAGGGCCGATGAGGTGGCCTCTGCTCAGGAGTCAGCATCTGCTCACTCAAGGAACCGGGCAGCTTTTCTGAGATTGAGCAAATCCAAACATGATCTACTCACTGTTCTGGGTTTTTCAGTTTTCAGTGAATGCGATTTCAAATACAAGTGTCATTGCGTGGCCATCTCACATTAGTGATGATAAAACTAAGTCTAAAGAGGGTCAGACCAGACACCATTTTTAAAAAAGACTCTCCCTTTTTATTTTTAAAAAAACTTGTTTCATGTTAGAACATTTCTACTTCAAAACACTAGCTGGGGACTGTTTCCTCGCTGCATCCCCAGGAACTGTCTCTCTCTGCTCTTTCTGTCTCCCACCCGGGGGGGCCACCTCCTTCAGTGTCCACTGGGCAGTGTTTGTTCAGCAGTAATTGTCATGCATTGCTGTGCACCAAGCAGAGCTTTAAATAAAATAACAAGGAAAATCTGAAAAGGCACGGAATACAAAAATAAAGTATTCTCAGTGTACCCTCCATGTAGATGAGCTCGGGGGAGGAAATGGACTTTAAAATTAGATCATTAGCTTAGAAACCCAAGAAAATAAAGTCCTCTCTCTTCTGAAATGGAGAAGTACAAATCTAGGCCATCTCCCAAAAAGCAGGGAGGAGAGAACAGGGCTGGTGACTGTGTGACCTGCAGTCATGGCAACAGCCAAGGAATCCCTACCCCAGGGTGTGTGCAGCCCACAAACAAAAGTGCTGCCCCTCGGCTGCAGGGGGAGAAGTCCCTGGCCTTTTATCTTCTGAAATTCCCCAGGTGCTAGGGAGTTGGAACAAAGCAGAGGCCCTGTGGGCGCTTACTCAGCTCCTCTTGAAGGGGCTTCCTTCCAGCTAGTGTGGGGTGCCCTCAGGGACCCCAGGCTCTATCTGAGCCGCCCACATCCTCCTCCCCCAGGTACACTGCAGCGCAGAGCATCCTCTGTGACTGGGAACACCCGTGGCTTCTGGGCTCTGGTCCTCCCCTGTGCTGCCAGCCAGCTCTGACTACAGGGGGTTCACCACAGGACCAGCAGGGCCCCTCCCTCCATGTCCTGCTTCCCCCACCAGGGACAGAGGTGCCTTCACTCTAGGACGTGTCCCTAGTTCTATTTTTCAGTGAAAGACAATGGGCCATTTAGAAAGATAAGCACTGAGCCGGGGTTAAGTGAGAGCACAAAAAACACGATCATTAAAAATTTCAACTGAAAACCTGTCTCAGTTCGTTCTGAAGACCCATCGGGCTTCTTGGCCTTCGCCTCTGTGCTGATTCATCTTCTCAAGGGCCCCGTTTGCTTTCAATAAGCATCCAGTGCATTGTCCTGACGAAAAGTCATCATTGATTTTGGGGGAAAAAAATACCTAACTTATTCCTCAACCATCACACCCATTTTTATCTCAGGGCTGGGCTCCAGGCAAACAGACCCACTGACCCCCTCACCTGGCTTCAGCCTCGGCCCTCCTCTCTGGGTCTGGCTGCCTCCCACGTGCAGACCATGCTGCCTTGTCCCAGACTGCTGGGATGCAAAAACAATGGAAATTAATGAAATTATTAAAGGATTTTTCAATTAAATGTGCAGTTTAGAGCCAGATGTGCCTTCTTGAAGAGAAGGTTAAGTAAAAAAATAAAAAAAACAATCTGACAAATATTCATTCCATCTAGAGTGACAGAATTTATAGTCTTTGATTTCTGTGGGCTTGGGTTGTCAGGTCCACTTGCAAATGGGCTGTGGGGAAAGAGTTGCTCTTTTGTAATTTGAAAACATCTGGGACATATAGTAGATATTATACCTGTAACTGTTACAAAGCTCTTCTTCCTTTGAGACCCATTTCTTCTCTGCCTGTACCCTCCAGTGCATGATTTGCAAGAACCCCATTACTTTCCACTTGTATTTTCCCCTGAAGAACAGTTTGTTTTATTCTGATGTTTTAGAATTCCAGTGAGAAAAGAATTTAAGTGTTTATTTTCCTCCCTGCCTACCAATGTAATATTCTACAACCTCTGATCCTCTCTTGAAAGTTAATGTTTATCCTGATTTTCATTTTTCTGTTCAAAGATATAAGCTGTTTTAAAGCAAATGTATCTGTTGTGTTTCCTCTCAGAGGCCCACCCTCCTCCTTTGTATTAGTACTTGAATCAAACAAATAGGCATTGACAAGTGCTGATCCTAAGTGTGTGTCTCACACACACACACACACACACACACCACCGTCACACACACACACACAAATGCAAGTCTTAGAGTTTAAGAGACTGTCATTATGTGGAATGTGATAAGTTTTTATGTAGTGAGAAGTCCTATGGGACCTCAAAGAAGTGAGTGCTCATACCCAATTGGAGTGACCCAGAAAGCTCTGTTGTGGAAGACCTGTTTGGAATACACCAATTAAGGATGCTGTCAAAGGCAAAGATGGGATCACCTGGGGAAGATTCCAGCTGGAACGGATAGGTGAGCTTGTCTGTAGGCTGCTGTGTGACACTCTTGCTGCATGGTGACCTGCTGGGTGGAACCCAGAGTTGGGATGGGATCCCAGATGGACTGGCTAACAGTGGACCAAGGTGGGGGTGGCGATTGCCTTGTGCAACCGGTGAACACTGCAAGGGGTAACATGGGGTGCATGGTCTCCTCTCTAGATCCTCTGAATAAGACTGTCCCAGGGATGCAGCCTGTAGGAGCCCTGTTTGAGGAGATGGCTTAAATTGCGGTTGACTATGGGGCCATGGAAGATTTGGGCATTGTCGCCTTCCGTAGTCTCACAGGGACTTGGCCCGGGATCTCGAGTGACTTGAGCCGAGTTTGCTGATCCGGTCAGCATCCATTTTGGTGGTGAGTGTGGCGCATGTTAGTCGTTGTTAGAGCCAGAGAGAAAATGTTATCAGAATAAAAAGCTGTTTGTTTCCAGTTCGCCTCTGAACTTCTTCCCGCGGCTTTCGTTGCTCCAAGTGGCCATCACTTCGGGCGGCAACAGCAGCCTGCAAGTGTGCATTTTCAAAGCTCTCTGGTGACTCTATTGGTCACATTTGAGAACTGTTTTGGAACTATAGTAAATCAGAAACAGGAGAAACCACACATAAGTTCCCCTACCTTCAGGGATTGGGCAATATAACAAATGTGGGCATGCAGGGTACCCCACCTCCACTATCCTCCTACTGCACTGATGTCAATTGCTTGTCCTTCTCCCCATTTTATACATTGAGCCCAGCGTTATTTTTTAAAAATACCAATCCAACTAATGTGACTTCCTGGATTAAAATACTTCAGAAGCTCCCCATCACCTGGAGAAAATGCCTACCATCATTAATGTGGCCCACGAGGTGCCCCATGATTGGATGCTGGTCCATTTATCTCCTGTCTCTTCCCCAATCTCTTTCTAAACTTCCTGACACAGCTACACTAGAAACCCCCTTCTCCTCTTACTACGCCTCTTGACCCCATGCTGGCCTCCTCCTTCATGCCCATCGCCCGTTCACCTCTCCTCCTTGCAGGGTCTCCTTGACACTGTAATCCCAATGGCCGCTCACTTCCCTGGTATGCCCCCCACCCCGCAACCTGCCTTCTATGACCTCAGTGCAATTGCTGTGCTTTCAAAGGAATTGTTTAATGTGTTACCTGCTAGACAATGAACCTTGTGAAAACAGGGAACCTTATCCCTCTGCCCTTGTCCTTCTAGGACCAAGAGGCTGTGTCAACAATGCCACACCACAGATAAACAGTGTTGAAAGCAGGTGATTAAACCAAAGAAGGACATGGACAAGGAAATTGAAAATGCAACATTCTTGAAATTCTACAGTAAACAAAAATTCTGAGGGAAAAAAATTTTTACGAACAATACAAAAAGGAGATTCTCAAGGCTTCTTTCTGCTTTTTGCCAGAGTACAGTTTAATTATCAGTAGAATTTTTATTTTACATTTGTTGATAAGGTTACAAACTACATCATATCACAGAAATCCCAATGAAACTTTTTTTGCTCATTTTATGACTCTTGTTAAAATATGTCCCTCTTTGTTCAGAAGGCCATCTCTGAACAAGGTCAAATATGCTCATAAAATACCATTCTAACTTTTTAGATTGATCGTATTATTATTATTTTTTGTTTTGCACTTGGAAGTTATTTAGATATCATTACTAATAAATAGTTGAGATTAGATGTGTTGTAGTCCTGAAAATAACAAACTAGTTAAAATGTTATTATGTTTTCAATTATAATTATTTTATAAGAAAACTGTTTCCTGAATTTTCCAGGAATTCTAAGTAGAATAACAAGATATTGTATCCTGATGTTTTCGGAGATGTCTATGTGGTGTTAACTGCCGACATTATCACTGTCATTTTATCAGTGCTAAAGTGACTTCACAAACTTGCCTGCATTTATATTTGCAGTAACTATAAAAATTTCCCTGAGTGCTAAGGCTTTTTAAACTGGGTTTGAAGGTTACAAGGGAGGGAGACCTAGAAGAGTCTTCATGCCATATGTTATCAGACATGTTTGTGCAATTTGCTTACGTATCTTTGTGTGGGGGTGATGGTTTGAGTTTAATAAACATCTCAGGAGGTTCTGTCTGAAAGGGTCTTGAGATGGTTGCAGATGCCTGGTAGCTGAGTCCTCACTTGCTTAACTTCAGTAAAGCATCAGACCACAAAATAAATACAAGTGACCAGGAAATAGCGTACCGTAGAAGTGACCCAAACCTACAAAGAAAAGTATGAAAGTAAAAGTTTTATAGTTTCCAATAGCTGTGGGTGTGATAAGGACAAATAAACCTGGACTGGCACAGTAAAGGAAGCACTGAATAAGATCCTTGATCAAAATTCCTAAGTGCCCTCATTTGGTTAATAGCCCTTCAATGGTGCTTGAGTGATAAACACACAATTAAGATATGGATCTGCCTGAAGGAATCTACGCACACCCACTCACATTCACACACACACACACACACACACACACACAAGACACATGCTCAAAACATACACACTCACTCATATAATCATTTACACGGGAAGGACCTGGGAGAATTCAGTCCAAAATCACAATCAGAACATTCAGGAAGGGAAAAAGCAAAGAGTGTTCCCCAGTGGAGATTTGGAAAGGCCCCCAGGGAAGCTGGGATTTGAGCTGGTTCTAAATAGATAAACTGAGGAAGAACAAGAATAACAAAGGGATGCATCACAGACAACGGATCAGTGGAACCCAAAGGGAAATGAGGAGAGGCGGGGTTATAACTCAAGGGGTGCAGAAAGCAGAGTCAATAAAGCAGGATGAAACGATGCTTGGCTGGCTATACTGAGCGAGGGGACGTTGCAATGTGAAACAATGACTGGAAAGACAGCAGTGGCCAGGAAAAGTATTATCGATTACTTTTCGGGCATCTGTGCTACACTCCCTGAGTGGTAGGGAGTCACTTGCAACTACTGAGCCTTGATTAACACGGGTAAGTCCCTGCGTAAGGAGAATGCTATGCTTATGGGAATGCCGTGTGTAGAGACAGGAGAGGAAGGAAGACTGGGTGAGGATTCGTACAACACCGTGAAGGCCACAACGAGGTGGGAAATGAAGAACGAGCTGGATGGTGGACCATGGCCGTGTGAGAGAAAGAGTGCAGTTTTCTACACTGGGATTTACGGGTGCCTCATGCAATTTGGGGCGATGTGTATGTGAATTAAAGGGAGAAATCAGATGATTGCGGAGCTTTAACTTTGATTTCCAGGGACAATATTTTAAATGATGCCATCAATGAAAGGGTGGTATGGAGTCATAAAAAATGTGGTCCATCTTGAGCATTGTTCATTAGGATTTCTGCACAAAAGTGCATCTCCCAGTGTGGCCCTCCTGAAACAAAGACAGAAAAAATCCATTTGCAAACAGGGGACAGTCTGAGTCACCGAATTATATCTAATCCAGATGGCAAACTGTGATAAACAGGAGGGCCCTGGCCTGAGATGCTCAATGTGCGTCAAGCAGTGTGTAGGTTGTGTGGACTGCTGACGGCACCAGTGGCGTTGGTTGGGAGGAAAGTTTTCTTTGTAGAGAGCAAACAGCTGGAAAAATACTGATAATATTTTTTATAATTTCCCGATACAGTTTATGGATAGGACCCAGAAAGTGTAAAAGAGCATGTGGCCATCCAGTAAGGAAGTGTATTCTTTTCAAAACGGTGGATTGTGAAAAAAAAAAAAAAAAAAGAAAAACAGTGTCCTCATGGTGTGAGAGGATTGGGTACCTTTCAAGTCTGAATATAAGAGCCATTGGCAGGTGAGAAAAATGGAGACATTGGGATGGAATTGCTGATGAGGTGGTGGCCAGGGAGTCCAAGCCATACACGCCGCATCTGAAAAGAAACAATACCTTAGTTATAGCTCAGCACACAATTAGCTGTGCAATGGATAATGAATGTTCAGGATAGGCCACCACCATTGTCCACGGGTCCCAGCTCCAACATGAAGGCTTACTTATCTCTTACTCCGTCAATATTGCAGCTCCCACCCTAGGCCTAATGCTATGTGGCTTCTGCGTCGTCATATGTCCAACAAGAGTAGTTGGCTTATTTCAGAGTAATTCCTGTAATGGATGAGCCAGAAGGAGAGATAGAGAGATGTAGTGTGTATGGATAGGAAACAGGAGAGTTCATCATCTCATAGCTACGGTCTTTTTCTTATCCACAATTAAAGGCATCAACTCTATGGGGGACACCTTTTCACTTTGCAATTGGTCGTATGGTTTGGATGACAGTCCTACAATGCCATATCCCCCCCAAGCGCGCTCTATTTTATAAAATGTGCAATTTTTTCATTCTCTCCCCACATTTTTGATGTATATATATTTTTAATGCATTCGGAAGCTGTCTGAAGGTTAAAAATTTAAAAATAATACACCTGCATGACTTTTTATTTTTAAACCCCTTAATCTATGTCCTCATCCCATGACAACACCACCTGCTATAAATCGAAAAACAAACGCCTTGAACGATACCGAAGTATTTGGTATTCCATAATAACAAACAAACACCCAGTTTAAGCACAGCATTCTATCCAGACTGGAATGTGGGGCTGAGTGCATGGATACAAAAGTGTCAGATGGTGAACACACAATCATTTACTTCATAGACTCAAAAAAAGTGGGGCACGACAGCACCCTGGCCCAAGCAACATATAAGTTTCTGACTATTTTCTCCACTAGAAAAATCTACTACACCAGGGAGATGGTGTGGGAATGGAATGCAAGTTATGTTAAATTAATGGGAATTCTTAAAAATCCTGATAATAATATATATTCATCTCATGTCATAAACAAAGAAAAAAATGCTAAGAACTGTGGGGTTTGGTACACAAAACAGAACTACTTGAAATGAAAACTTAACCATTATTATATTTTTTAATATGAGATCTAAACCATCAGGGAGACATTGCTCATCAAAGTTTTGTCTTTTAGTAACCTCATAATTGTTATAGCTTGTATTTCAGAAAAAAAAAAAAAACTTCATCTGTAAGTTAACTTC
>CM046675.1:4069093-4289118 GCA_025594165.1 Tamias sibiricus | reverse complement strand
ATATATACACATAAATATGTATATATACATATATATATAATATAGTATATTATATGTATATATTTCAATTGTAGCAAACCTTTTCTTATTTATTTGTATGCAGTGCTGAGAATTGAACCCAGTGCCTCACACATGCTCAGCAAGCACTCTACCACTGAGGAAAAACCACAGCCCCCCAAGTTGTTTTTTTTTTTTTTTTTTTTTTTTTGTACTAGGAATTGAACTCAGGGGCATTCAACCACTGAGCCACATCCCCAGCCCTATTTTGTATTTTATTTTGATACAGGTTCTAACTGAGTTCCTTAGCACCTCACTTTTGCTGAGGCTGGCTTTGAACTTGTGATCCTTCTGTCTCACCCACCCAAGCCACTGGGATTACAGGTATGTGTCATTATGCTGGGCCAGGTATGTTTTTAATCAGATCCCAACTGTTACATTTAGTGGTCAAGAAGTGAAATAAAGTATACAATGACCTAACACATAAAAATCACCAATTAATGCCTTAATGTCTAAAAAACAGAATGAATTAACACAGTGGAATAAATGAATTAGAAGGTAACACACAAGTAGTGAATAAAATATAATACATGGTGGTATATACCTACAATTTTAATAAGTGGTTATGGTGAGGCTAGCCAAATAAGTACAAGACCCTGTTATGATGCTGCATGCCTGTAAATCCAGGAATTTAGGATGCTAAGGTAGGAGTTCTCAAAAATTTTTTTTGTTTGTTTGTTTGTTTTGGTACCGGAGGATTGAACTCGGCGGCACTCGACCACTGGGTCACATCCCCAGCCCTTTTTTGTATTTTATTAGAGACAGGGTCTCACTGAGTTGCTAAGTGCCTCGCCATTGCTGAGGCTGGCTTTGAACTCGTGATCCTCCTGCCTCAGCCTCCCAAAGTGCTGGGATTACAGGCGTGTGCCACCATGCCCGGCTAGAGTTCTCAAATTTAAAGGCAACCTCAGTAATTTAGCAAGCCCCTAAGTATCTTAGTGAGACCCTGTCTCACACACACACACACACACACACACACAAAAAAAAAAAAAAAAAAAAAAAAAAAAACAATTAGGTGGGCTTGCTGGTGCATGCCTATAATCCCAGTGGCTCTGGAGATTGAGGGAAAAGGACTACAGGTTCAAACAAAGCCTTGGCAATTTAGCAAGTCTGTAAACAATCTAGTAAGACTGTATTTCAAAATGAAACAGTGCCTGGTACAAAAAAATAAAAAATTAAATTAAAGAAAAATAAAACAAATAAAGGGTTTTGAATGTAACTTGGTGGTTAAGTGCCCCAGGATATAATCCCTGGTACAAAAAAAAAAAAAAAAAAAAAAAAAAAATACTACAAGACCAATTGGGCAACTGGCCAGAGATAATATTGCTCAGGGTAGAGCACTCCCAGGTTTCATCCCAAGTACAAAGAAGTACAAGAATGAGAAGAATAAAACTTGTTTTATAATGGAGATAAAGATATACAACCATGGAAGATACATATGAGAAACAATCTAGTGCGGGGAAAGAGCCACTAATTGACTAATGTAATTTCCAAAGCAAAATTATTAAAAAATAAATTAATCAGTACCTAAGTAAAGTTGGTAGATATATAGAATTTACAAAACAGAGTTGCTCCTATACACACAACAAGGAAAAAAAAAAGCTGTATAAACTGAAAATAAATGATGGTTTTCCCTCAGTCCATATGAGGACTGATGTCAGTAAGTGAAAAACTAATCTGGCTCTGAGCATGTGGGGACAGGTGCTTGGAGTGCTGCATACATGGCATACATTAAGGGCGCCTGAGGGGCAAACCACTCCCCTCATGCTAGGTGTGTGAGTGACAAACAGCTCACCCCCCTTGGCACAGCTCTGAGCCTAAAACTACATTTTGCATTCACAGTGCTTGCTTTATGTCCTGTCCTTGAGTGGTAGCCACAAGGACCATTAGCCAGCAATTGTATTGGTGGCTGCCTATAATCTGCTTAGCTATTGCCCAAGTATATATACATAGTAACTATGCAATAAAATCAGACCTGGTTATGGTATCAAGAGTTCTTGATTTGGGGCTGGTATTGTGGCTCAGCAGTAGAGCGCTCGCCTAGCATGCGCGCAGCCCGGGTTCAATCCTCAGTACCACGTACAAATAAACCCATTGTGTACAACTAAAAGCAAATAAATAAATATTTAAAAAAAAAAGAGTTCTTGATTCATGACTCCACAGCCACACTCTCCTCTACCCTGTTCTGTGGACCACCTCCCAGGATGAGAGAGAGCCCAAACAGTATTTGAAGCCTCCACCACATCTCAGTTATTAACAGTCACAATTCACCTTTGAGAGCTGTGGCTCCACTGACATTAGGAGCTTAAAAGGGAAGGTGCCCTTGTTTCTCATGTAAGAAGTAAAGGAATACACTTTGTTTTAACCAAAATTACTTCATAAACACAAAAAGCAGTAGTAATACTACCTTGAGAGATAGCAGGGAGCTCCAACAGAGCAGAGTTCAAAAGGGGACTACTGTTGCCTACCTGATGCTGGGAACAGATCCATTTGCCTTCTAGTTGTCAGACAGCAATACAAGGAAAATAGCCAAGTGCAGTGGCACACACTGTTATCCCAACAGCTCAGGAGGCTGAAGCAGGAGGATTGTGTGTTCAAAGCCACCCGCAGCAAAAATGAGGTACTGGGCTGGGGTTGTGGCTCAGCGGCAGAGCGCTCACCTCACATGTGCTCTGCCCGGGTTCTATCCTCAGCACCACATAAACATAAATGCATTGCATTGTGTACAACTAAAGTAAATAAATAAATATATATCTAAAAAAATGAGGGTACTAAGCAACTCAGTAAGAACCTGTTTCTAAATAAAATAAAAAATAGGGATGAGAATGTGGCTCAGTGGTCAAGTGCCCCTGAGTTTAATTCCAGTACCCAAAAAAGTAAGTAAAAGGAAAGGAAAACAGGGGTCCAGGATTTTGAAGTCACCTATCAATAGATCTCTCCAAAGCCTTTATTCTAGAACTAAAATGCACTAAAGGCAAATATCTTATTTTGCCACAGCCTCTGACTTAGTAACCAGCCTATATGTCCCTTTCCTTTTTTGATGAGATATACTGAGAAAGTTTTAACATGAAACATACACATTTGCATAAGTTTGTACCATTTAACAACAGGTCCTATCAGTGCCTGTAGGTCACTTGCTTCTTTCTGGATAACTACAACACAATATGTGATAGAACCTAGGCATCCACTTCTAGTGGGCATATTATCTAACTAGGTTATAAGCCACTCCAAGGCTCATTAGATTATGCCTGGGCTGGTTGTCAATTCCAGCTTGGCTTAACTGGGTTTTTTTCTGGTAAAAGAGGTTAGCTGATGGCTGCTGACATCAGAGGGTGAGCAACCATCATGACACAAGGCACCTTCTATTCTTCATATATCCTCCTTCAGTAGGTTAATGAGGGCTTGTTAACATGGAGAAGGCAGGGTTTGAGAAATAAAGCCAAAGAAATCAAGACCTTTACCAGGACACACTCTTTCATAATTTACAGTTTTCTATATGAGTTATAGCAAATAAATTTCAGTTCCAAAGATTTGGAAACAGATTCTCCATTTATACAGGACAAAAGAAAACCACATTACCAGCTCACAGATATAGGAGAGGATGAAGAGCAGCTGACATTTTGGCACTCAGTATCATTCTGCCTTTTCTTACACATGTGGCTGATGCAACTCTTTGAAGAAAAAGAAAATGTTCAAAGGCACACAGCTATTGATCACATAGAATTCAGGACTAACTCTGTATGACTCCAAAGCCCAAAGAGCCCCACTAGGCTACATGATTCATGCAACAATTTAAATTCTCTTAGTTCTTGAATAGAAACTTTTTTAAAAACGGTTTTGTGGGCTGTGGTTGTGGCTTAGTGGTAGAGTGCTTGCCTAGCACGTGTGACAGACGGGGTTCAATTCTCAGCACCAAATATTAATAATAAACAAAGTAAAGGTCCATCTACAACTTAAAAAAATAAACAGAACTTGGTGTCCATATTGTGTTCTTTAACAATGGGAATAATATCTTCAAGAGGATGATTCTGAGACTTCTAAGACACACTTGGAATAAATTTGGAAAATGTCTGAGGGCTGAATTTAGGAAATCAAGGATCACCAATACATTTTTAATTTCTCATCAGAAGAGAAATGTGAAAAGAGCACAATACACCCCACAGGCACAATGATAAAACAGCAAGCTATTCAAACAGCAAAGAGAAGACTGCATCTGTATCCCAAGATTTCTCACAATGGAAAATGTAAAAACCTATAACAGTATAGGAGAAGAGAAAGTAAGAAGATATTTTTAAACATGATAACAAATGATCCACTAAATCTTCATGATGAGATTATTATCTTTTTGGTATCTCTACAAAACAGTGTGAAGTTGCTAGGAGTGGTGGCACACACCTATAATCCTAACAGCTTGGGTGGCTGAGGCAGGATGATTATAATTTCAAAGCCAGCTTCAGCATAAGTGAGGTGCTAAGCAACTCAGTGAGACCCTGTCTCTAAATAGAATTCAAAATAGAGCTGGGGATGTGGCTCAGTGGTTGAGTTATTATCATTATTATTATTTATTGTATGTCATATTACCTATTCCATATGCTACATAATAGATGTACTAGGTAATATATGTTACATACACTATAGGTGATATCATACTCTCTATACAGTGCATATTACACAGCATGGTGCCCCATTATTACATATGTACACAACTGTGTGTGTGTGTGTGTGTGTGTGTGTGTGTGTGTGTGTAGTGGATAATATATAGTTTAATCATATGCCCCCAATAAAACTTTAGAGATATAAAAATGTCATATATAAACAATACATACAAATTATGAATATAGCATATTCTTTAAGTTGTATGTTTAAAAGTTTTTTCTTAGAGATGTTTGAATACAAGATTCATGGAGCTATGGGTATAGTTAAAGGATAGAGTACTTGCTTGGCCTGTTCACAGCCATATGTTTGATCTTCAGCACTATGTACGATAAAATAAGGTTAAGAGATAAATTATACTTTTTAATTATTATTTGATGATTGATCAGAGTAAAACATCTGTAATAAATATACAGTATTTTTCAAAAATGCTATAATGAAGCCGGGCGCAGTGGCGCACACCTGTAATCCCAGCACTTTGGGAGGCTGAGTCAGGAGGATTGTGAGTTCAAAGCCAGCCTCAGCAATGGTGAGGCACTTAGCAACTCAGTGAGACCCTGTCTCTAATAAAATACGAAAAAGGGCTGGGGATGTGGCCCAGTGGTCTAGTGCCGCTGAGTTCAATCCCCGGTACCAAAAAAAAAAAAAAAAAAAAAAAAAAAAATGCTATAATGGGGCTGGGGTTGTGGCTCAGTGGTAGAGTGCTCGCCTGGCACGTGTGCGGCCCGGGTTCGATCCTCAGCACCACGTAAACATAAATGCATTGCATTGTGTACAACTAAAGCAAATAAATAAATATTTTAAAAAATGCTATAATGACTTTACTGATAAGAAAACACATATCTGATAAATTTACTCAGAGCCATCTTTTGGGAAAATTCTAGGGTTTAGTGAATTTCTATTTTTTACCAAATGCAATATAATAATTTTTAAAATGTTTAAACTTTTTTCTACCTAAATAATTCTTAATGGTTATCCTTATTTACTTCTAATGCAATTAATTTAAATTATTATGACTTTAGTATATCTGAATAACATAGGTATATCTTATCACATTAACTGTGGTGTTATTTGAATATTTACTTAAGTGTTTAAAAGAAAAGAATCTGTACCCAGGTATGGTGGCACACAGCTATAATCCCAGATACTCAGGAGGCTGAGGCAGGAGGATTGCCAGTTCAAACCAAACCTTAGCATCTTAGCAGGCCCTAAGCAACTCAGTGAGACCCTATATTTAATAAAATATTAAAAAGTGCTGGGAATGTGGCTTGGTGATTAAGCACCCCTAGATTCAATTCCTGGTACAAAAAAAAAAAAAAAATTTATTATCACCAGACCTGGTGGTGCAAGCTTAAAAACCCAGGGGCCCAAGAGGCTTAGGCAGAAGAATTAAGAGTTCAAAGACAGCCTCAGGTCCTGGGGTTGTGACTCAGTTGTAGAGCACTTGCCTAGCATGTGTGATACAGTGGGTTTCATCCTTGGCACCACATAAAAAACAAATAAATCAGGGGCTGGGGTTGTGGGTCAGCGCAGCAGAGTGCTTGCCTTGCATGTGTGCGGCCCGGGTTCGATCCTCAGCACCACATAAACATAAATGCATTGCATTGTGTACAACTAAAGTAAATAAATAAATATTTTTTAAAAAAAACAAATCAATAAAATATAAGTGCTCTGTCCATCTACAACTAAAATAACATGTTAAAAAAGAATTCAGCCTCAGCAACTTAGTGAGGTGCTAAGCAATTCAGTGAGACTCTGTGTCAAAATATAAAAAACGGCTGGGTATGAGGCCCAGTGATTGAGCATCCCTGATTTCAATCCTCTGTACAAAAAAAAAAAAAAAAAAAAAAAACCTCTATTATTTGCAATTTTGTCAGGATGAAGATTCACAGTGCATTTTGATCCTATGCAATTAATGAATTATCTCACTGACATTAAAATATTTTGTTGTAAATGGACAGAATACATTTTATATATTTATTTTTAGTGGTGCTGAGGATTGAAACCCAGTGTCTCACACATGCTAGGCAAGCACTTCAACATTGAGCCACAATCCAGCCCTCTCATTAACTTTTAAACTAAAAAATCAGCACTAGGTTTTTAGCTGAAAAATCAGATCTATGCTTTTTTTTTTTTTTTTTTTTTGGCTCAACTGTCACTCTTATTTGAAGGTGATAAATCAAATTGCCAATTACAGATATATGATACACAGTTTACAATCAAATAATTAAGCCAGGCATAGTGGTGTACACCTATACCCCAGCAGCTAAGGGGGCTAAGGCAGGGGGATTGCCAGTTCAAAGCCAGCCTCAGCCACTAAACAAGGCCCTAGGTAACTTAGCTAAGTTAGTGAGACTCTGTCTCAAAGCAGTAAAAAGGGCTGGGATGTGGCTCAGTCCTTAAGTGCACCTGACTTTAATCCCTGGAATTAGAAATAAATAAATGGGGCCGGGCATGGTGGTGCATGCCTGTAATCCCAGCACTTGGGAGGCTGAGGCAGGAGGATCGCGAATTCAAAGACACCCTCAGCACTGGCGAGGCACTTGGCAACTCAGTGAGACCCTGTCTCTAATAAAATACAAAAAAGGGCTGGGGATGTGGCCCAGTGGTCGAGTGCCCCTGAGTTCAATCCATGGTACCAAGTAAATAAATAAATAAATGGGGCTGAAGTTGTGGCTCAGTGGTAGAGTGCTCACCTAGCACGTGCGCAGCCCGGGTTCGATCCTCAGCACCACATACAAATAAACGCATCGTGTACAACTAAAGTAAATAAATAAATATTTAAAAATAAATAAATAACAATAATCAAAGAATTATACTCTCCTGGGGGCAGAAAATATGGATTTCTTTCAGTTAATTATTCAATTTCATGAACCCTAATTACAATAATATAGGATTATTAACAAGTGAATATTTATTTTATTGTAAAACAATAAAACTAAAAAGTATGTGACTGGCTTGAGTCTTTTATTTTTAATTTATTTGTTTGATTATTTTGATACCAGGGATTTAACCTAGGAGTGCTTAAGCCCTGAGCCACATCCCCTCACAATTTTTTTTTGTTGTTGTTGTTACCGGGGATTGAACTCAGGGGCACTTGACCACTGGGCCACATCCCCAGCCCTTATTTTTGTATTTTATTAGAAGCAGGGTCTCACTGAGTTACTAAGTGCCTCGCCATTGCTGAGGCTGGCTTTGAACTCGCGATCCTCCTGCCTCAGCCTCCCAAAGTGCTGGGATTACAGGCGTGCGCCACCGCGCCCGGCTCAATTTTTTTTTTTTTTTTAATTTGAGATAGTCTTGCTAAATTTCTTAAGGCCTCACTAGGTTGCTGAGGGTGGCCTTGAACTTGTGATCCACCTGCCTCAGCCTTCTTAGTCAATAAAATGACAGGCCTGGCTCAGGTATGTTTTTTAATCAGATCCAAACTGCTATACTCAGTTGACAAGGAATGACATAAAGGAATAATTTAGCCTATTCCACACATGAGCTACCTATTAATGATTTAATGCCTGAAAGGAAGTAAAGTAACACAGAGAAAAAAATAAGTAAAAGAAAACAGACAAGTAGTGAATGAGATTAAGAAAGCAGCAAAGGCATAGTGGTGGATAAATGTAAAGCCAGTCACCTGAAAGGCTGCAGGCAGACAATCCTAAGTACAAAGCCAGCTGGGCAACTTAAACCATGTCTTAAAATTAAAGTATTTATATAGATAAAAGTGTTGGGGATACAGTTCAATGATGAAACACTGAGCTTCAGTCCTCAGAGGAGGAGAAGGAGGAGGAGTAGGAGAAGAAAGATGAAGAGGGAGGAGGAAGAAGAATAAGAGAAGGAGAAAAAGGAAGAAAGGGAAGAGTAAGAGAAAAAAGAAGAAAGAAGGGAGAGGGAGAAGGAGAAGGAGGAGGAGGAGAAGAAGGACAGAAAAAAGGAAGAAGGAAAAGAAAGAAGGGGAAGAAGAAAAATCAAGAAGAAGAAGAGAGGAGGAGAAGGAGAAGAAAGATTAGGAGGAAGAGGAGGAGAAGAAGGAAAAGGAGGAGGAGGAGAAAGAAGACAAAAGTGAAAAGGAGGAGAAAGAAGAAGTGAAGAGGATAAGGAGAAGAAGGAGTAGGAGGAGAAGTGGAAGAAGGAATATGAGAAGAAAAAGGAGAAAGAGGAGAAGGAAAAAGAGGAGGAATAGGAGAAGAAAAAGAAAGAAGAAGGAAGAAGAAGAAAGGAGGAGAAGGGGGAGGAGGATTTGTTGTATAACACATTCTATCTTGATTTCTGTTTAAGATTTTGATTCTCAATGGTGCCTTGAAGTTAGAAGAAATGGAGACAAAAGATGGGATTTGAATCTCAATGCACACTGCTAAGAAAAGTGTTCATAGATGCTTTGGTAACCTGATGGTTATTCCTTACACAGGGACAGAGCCCCAAACACATCTGAGCCTTCATGCCCAACTTTCCAGTCTTCAGTGTATTTCCAAATGTAAAAGCATGCACTCAGCTAATTTGTTGAAGAGGACAGGTAGATGATGGCCAGCTCTTATGTGAGAAATAAAGACATCACTTTCCTGTGGCTCAATGGAAAATTGAGGACATACAAAGCACAGTGAGAATATATCAAACCAGAGAAACCTTGGCTTTTCACAGCATCTGCTAGTATGGTCCCAAGGTCTTGGTTGATTTTAACTCATTTTCTGTTTCTTTCCCCACTACCTCACACATGTGCATGTGTTTACTTTGAAAATTCACATTAAAAACAGTTCTGGGGCTGGGGTTGTGGCTCAGCGGTAGAGCGCTCGCTTAGCATGTGCACGACCCGGGTTCGATCCTCAGCACCACGTAAAGACAAATGCATTGTGTACAACTAAAGCAAATAAATAAATATTAAAAAAA
Organism: Tamias sibiricus; assembly: GCA_025594165.1. Lineage (NCBI taxonomy): Eukaryota > Metazoa > Chordata > Mammalia > Rodentia > Sciuridae > Tamias > Tamias sibiricus. Next base: position 4,279,530 of record CM046675.1, on the reverse strand, counting down.
AAAAAAATTCTAAGCTAGGATCGGTGGCATATTCCTGTAATCTCAGTGGCTTGGGAGGCTGAGGCAGGAAGATCACAACTTGGAGGCCAGCCTCAGCAATTTAACAAGGCCCTCAGCAACTCAGCGAGACCCTGTCTCTAAATAAAATACAAAATAGAACTGGGGATGTGGCTCAGTAGTCAAGTGTCCCTGAGTTCAATCCCTAGTACCAAAAAACAAACAAACAATTCTACCTCATGTTGAGGTGAAAATAAAACGAAGACTGCCAACGGCCAAGCAAGTCACAGAACCTCTCACTTGATGGAATCTAAAGTCAAAAACTTTGATGGGAGGCTGGGGTTGTGGCTCAGTGGCAGAGTGCTCGCCTCACACGTGCGCGACCCAGGTTCGATCCTCAGCACCACGTAAACATAAATGCATTGCATTGTGTACAACTAAAGTAAATAAATAAATAAATATTAAAAAAAAAAAAAAAAAAAAAGCCGGGCGCGGTGGCTCACGCCTGTAATCCCAGCACTTTGAGAGTCTGAGGCAGGAGGATCACGAGTTCAAAGCCAGCCTCAGTAGTGGCGAGGCACTTAGCAACTCAGTGAGACCCTGTCTCTAAATAAAATACAAAAAAGGGCTGGGAATGTGACCCAGTGGACGAGTGCCCCTGAGTTCAATCCCGGGTACCACAAAAAAAAAAAAAAAAAAAAAAAAAAAAAAAAAAAAAAAAACTTTGATGGGAACCTCAGAAGACACCAATATCTATGGGCCACATAAACAAAGAATGGGCCCCAAGTCTACACCAAACCACATTCATGCAATGCAAGAGAAGATAGAGAAACCATCCAGCAAAGGCCCAGTTCCCCTTGAACAGAGCACTGCAGATGGCAAGGGATCAAGTGATCTTTAAACTAAAAAGCAACAGTGATCAAAAATTTAATGACAGTAGATATTCTTCTGTGTAAACCAGATTGCTTATTTGACAATAACGAACTATTTCCTTTATACCTTCCTAGGACTTGTTAAGGCACACGTTATCAGAAGTAACTTCAAGCAAAGAAAATATCTCTGTCTAGCATGAGGATGAAAGTTCCTCAGGAAACACCACATAGTTCCCATCCCAAGAAAGCTGGGATTAAAGAAAGAATCTAGCCGGGCATGGTGGTGCTGGCCTGAGGCTCAGGAGGCTGAGGCAGGAGAACTGCAAGTTCAAAGCCAGCCTCAGCAATTTAGCAATGCCCTAAGCAACTCAGTGAGACCCTGTCACTAAATAATATACAAAATAGGGCTGGGGAGGTGGCTCAGTGGTTTAGTGCCCCTGAGTTCAATCCCTGGTGCACACACACACACAAAAAAAATCACAACATATTAACATATTAATCGGGATGGCAAAGCTGCCTGATGGAGTTGCTGCTGACACTCAGAACCATAGGGGGCACTTCAATCACACTTTGCAGCAGATTTTTTTCACTGCATTGTCCACTATCACTTAATATTGAATGGATTAACATGATGCAAATTTGATCACATAGAAGTGTTCAGTTGCAAGAAGGTCTGGTTTGCTACTGCTGCTGAAAAAGTTATAAACTTAGGAGAATAAATAATAGGATATTATTCTCTTACACTAATTAAAGTAAAAAAAGAAATTTTTACAGTATATAATAATAATAATAATTTTAAAAACTCAGTTCCTACAGAGGATGTATTTCTCACTCACCTTCTCATATGGGGTATTTATGAGGGTCTCAAAGACCTACAATGGAGGTGGTGACATCATCTTAACCCTGAAGCATCTGGACAACATTCTAAGTTGAACACTTGTATGTCTATGCTTTGAATACAATAATTCATTGGTTATAAATATTGTTGTTTTCCTGCTTGTAAAAGGCTTGGAAATGAGATTGTAAGCAATGTCCAAAATCATCACTTTCAACACACCTAACGTAGACCCATTTATCACGTATATCCACATTCAGAAAGCAAGGGAGAAAGCCGGGCGCGGTGGCGCACGCCTGTAATCCCAGCACTTTGGGAGGCTGAGGCAGGAGGATCGCGAGTTCAAAGCCAGCCTCAGCAATGGCGAGGCACTTAGCAACTCAGTGAGACCCTGTCTCTAATAAAAACCAAAAAAAGGGCTGGGGATGTGGCCCAGTGGTTGAGTGCCTCTCAGTTCAATCCCTGGTACAAAAAAAAAAAAAAAAAAGCAAGGGAGAAGCCTTTTTCTCTGCCCCTCAGCAGGTGGGGAAATAGTTCCTTGTGAAGGAAAATAAAGAAGAAGACATTATTTACTTTAAGAAAGATTTTAAGCAGTAATAGATTACTGGACAGGAAAAAGAGTGATCTAAACTTATCTTCAATTTCTACAGAAGCAACTGATTACTTTAAAGCCAGTAGAAGCAAAACAAAAAGTGACCCAGATGTTTAATGGTGTCAACATAGTAAACAATTTTTTTTGTACCAGGGATTTAACTCAGAAGCCCTTGACCACTGAGCCACATTTGCAGCCCTATTTTGTAATTTATTTACAGGCAGGATATCCCTGAGTTGCTTAGCTCCTTTGTTTTGCTGAGGCTGGCTTTTAACTCATGATTCTCCTGCCTCAGCCTCCCAAGCCACTGAGATTACAGGTGTGTGCCACCACGCTCAGCAGCAATGAGTTTTTAAGAAAGGTGTGAGAGCCGGGCGCGGTGGCGCACGCCTGTAATCCCAGCACTTTGGGAGGCTGAGGCAGGAGGATCGCGAGTTCAAAGCCAGCCTCAGCAATGGCGAGGCACTTAGCAACTCAGTGAGACCCCATCTCTAATAAAATACAAAAAAGGGCTGGGGATGTGACCCAGTGGACGAGTGCCCCTGAGTTCAATCCCTGGTACCACAAAAAAAAAAAAAAAAAAAAAAAAAAAAAAAGAGATAGAAAGCTCCTGCTATGGGGGAGTGAGCACTGCTGTGGCAGTTTCCTTTTGCCCCAGTGGCACTTTCAAGTGCCTGAGTCTCCTCACCAATCATCTCAGTGTCAACTTTATTTCTTGTAATACTAGCCCCAACTATTTGATCTGGATAATGTATACAGGCATATTCATGCTGAGATCTTTATTCCATGCCTGGAGCCATAAACCCTGGACAACTACAAGACATACACACAAGTATAAACACACACACAAATGTTCAACAAAAACAAACACAGGCACATAGAAAAACAAGTCTTCTTAAGATCAACATTTTATCTTCAAACAGGAGATATGTTCAATACATAAATTATAAACAAGAGGCAACTTGGTGAAAGCCTATCATAGGTCTGGTAAGAAAAAATAATGTGAGCTTTTCAGATATTTTTGGAATTCATACAACGGTAAGAAACACATTTTGTACTATATCTCATCATACACCTAAACACACTGAGAACTTAAAATTAAAACAAATATCATCTTTACAAAGTGTGATGGTCTTTGATATATTACTTCACATCGTATTCTAATCAATTATAAGTAAATTTCTCAAGGTCCATAGAACTGACTCTCCCTATAGTTTTAAAAATATTTACACAGAAGATTAAATTATTTATTGGTCAGACATTGCATCTTCCACCTCCAACTGCCACAGGACTTGAGGCTGGATTCATTAAACTAACCCATCTTTTCCTCTGGAATGTGTAGTGAGAGGCACTGTGACATTGTCACCTGAGAAACATTCTCATTTGGGCATCACACATTTTGTTTTTTAAGGAGATCCTTTAGGTTATCCTATATAAGATTTTATGCTCCTTGGCAGTGACTCATATTTTACAATAAATTTTCATTTGATCCATGTGAGAATCTAATTCTAAGTCCAATCATATTTTGGAGGTCTCCTACTAGAAAGAAATTATCTGTTATATCTCCCTCCTACTAGAAAGAAATTATCTGTTATATCTCCAGGTTTTTTTCTTTTCTTTTTTTAAATATTTATTTATTTGCTTTAGTTGTACACAATTCGTTTATTTGTACGTGGTGCTGAGGATCAAACCCAGGCCGCACATGTTCTAGACAGCCACTCTATCGCTGAGCCACAACCCCAGCCCCAGGTTTTTTTCTGTTATTAACATTATATTAAGATTGCTGCTAAATATTTTTTCTTAGCATTTATTTGGTATTTTTAGTTCTCTTCTTATATAACATTTAGTCAGGAAATGACAACCTTTATAGTTGAAACAAAAACCCCAGGGGGAGGATCTGTACTGAATGGCATTCAGTAAGACTACCAGCTCTTTTGATAAGTAATTATTAATGGTGAGCAGCGTACTTAGTGCTATAAATATTATTCTCCTCATTCTATTTTGTGTGTGTGTGTGTGTGTGTGTGTGTGTGTGTGTGTGTGGTAGGGATTGAACCCAGAGCCATATGCATGTGAGGCAGGCACCTACCAACGAAGCTATATCCCAGTCCCTCGTTTTTTTTTTTTTTTTTTTTTTTTTTTTTTTTTTTTTTGGTACCGGGGATTGAAATCAGCGGCACTAGACCACTGGGCCACATCCCCAGCCCTTTTTTGTATTTTATTAGAGACAGGGTCTCACTGAGTTGCTAAGTGCCTTGCCATTGCTGAGGCTGGCTTTGAACTCGCGATCCTCCTGCCTCAGCCTCCCAAAGTGCTGGGATTACAGGAGTGCGCCACTGCACCCGGATCCTCATTCTTTTCATTCTAAATAAAAAATAAGTACTCACTTGGGCAAGGTGGTGCACACCTGTAATCCCAGCAGCTCAGGAAGCTGATGCAGGAGGATCACGAGTTCAAAGCAAGCCTCAGCAAATGTAATGCCCTAAGCAACTCAATGAGAACCTGTCTTTCTATAAAATTCAAAACAGATCAAGTGCCTCTAAATTCAATCCCTTGTATCCCCCCACAAACCCCACCAAATAAATAAATAATATGCCTACTTAACTAAACTTTTAAATGTAGAATAAGATGTGTATTCATAAGTCTTGATGTGGAAGGGAATGTGACGCAAAATGTAATTTTTGCCTTCTTACATCATTACCAATATTCCAAACACTGCTGCTGAGTCAAATAGAAGTCTATTAAAAATATATATGATTTTTGATAGGAAATACTAGTGCCTGCTCTTAATTCCAGTGAATCACGTGGCTGAGGCAGGCAGATGCATGTTCAAACCCAGACTAAGCAAGTCTCCAAGGCCCTATGTAACTTAGAGAAACACTATAGTAAAAAAAAAAAAAAGGGGGGGGAGGTGAGGCTGGGGATGTGGCTTAGTAGTAAAGCACCCCTGGATTCAACCCGATATGGAAAAATTTAAAAAATAAATAAACAACATATTTGCTCTCCATACCATCCCATACCGAAGATCAATAACAGATTTAAAAGTAAAAAATAAAAAGCCGGGCGCGGTGGCGCACGCCTGTAATCCCAGCACTTCAGGAGGCTGAGGCAGGAGGATCGAAAGTTCAAAGCCAGCCTCAGCAATGGCGAGGTACTTAGCAACTCAGTGAGACCCTGTCTCTAATAAAATACAAAAAAGGGCTGGGGATGTGGCCCAGTGGTCTAGTGCCGCTGAGTTCAATCCCCGGTACAAAAAAAAAAGTAAAAAATAAGTAAGGTTTGAGAACAAAATTATTCTATTACTATTTGTGTGTGTGTGTGTGTGTGTGTGTGTGTGTGTGTGGTATTGGGGATTGAAATCAGGGGCACTTGACCAATGAGCCACATGCCCGACCCTATTTTGCATTTTATTTAGAGACAGGGTGTCACTGAGTTGTTTAGTGCCTCGCCTTTGCTGAGACTGGCTTTGAACTCATGATCCTTCTGTCTCAGGCTCCAAAGCTGCTGGGATTACAGGTGTCCACCACCGTGCACACCAAGCCATGCAGAAAATATTCTTACATTGGATATGTTAAGAGCATTATATATATATATAATATATATTACATTAAAACACATCAGAATTACAGCTACAGTTATGGCTTAGTGGTAGAGTGCTTGCCTAGCATGTCTGAAACACTGGGTTCAAGTCCCAGCACCACATATAAATAAATAAAATAAAGGTCCATTGACAACTAAAAACAACCTTTAAAAATACATCAGAATTAGAAAATTATGTATACCAAGTAATATGACCAAAACTATAAAAAAATAAGACGTAGCCGGGCGCGGTGGCGCACGCCTGTAATCTCAGCACTTGGGAGGCTGAGGCAGGAGGATCACGAGTTCAAAGCCAGCCTCAGCAATGGCGAGGCACTTAGCAACTCAGTGAGACCCTGTCTCTAATAAAATACAAAAAAGGGCTGGGGATGTGGCCCAGTGGTCGAGTGCCCCTGAGTTCAATCCCCGGTACCACAAAAAAAAAAAAAAAAAAAAAAGACGTGGGGCCTGAGGTTGTGGCATATGATTGTAATGTCAGTGGCTCCGGAGGCTGAGGCAAAAGGATACCAAGTTGGAGGTCAGCCTCTGCAAAAGCACGGTGCTAAGCAACTCAGTGAGACCCTCTCTCTAAATAAAATATATAATAAGATTGAGGATGTAGATCAGTGGTTGAGCGCCCCTGAGTTCAATCCCCAGTATGAAAATAATAATAATTATATATATATATATATAAATATTACTCCATACTGAGATTATGTGTTGTTATCATCATACATGAATCCATTGCTGACCAAATGATCATTACACCACATATTGCTGTATTTTATAAACAAGTAGCCATAAGTGTATGCCTCATTATGATAGGAATGAGAGAATTTTTTAAAAGACACTTGCAATTTGACAATGACACATGAGTTTTTCCACAGCCAAGAAATAGAAAAATGACTTCTCCAAAAAAAAAAATAATAATAATATTATAACAAGGGTGTATTCACCACAAAAAATATTACTATGCCTTTATTAATACCACATACTATATCATTTCAACAAATAATGTATACTTGAATATAAAACATTCAAAAGTGGCTGTTATAGGGGCTGGGGTTGTGGCTCAGTGGTAGAGCGCTCGCCCAGTGGTCAAGTGTCCCTGAGTTCAATCCCCAGTACCACAAAAAAAAAAAAAAAAAAAAAAAAAAAAAGTCTAGGGATCTAGCTGAGTAGAAGAGCACCCAAGTTTTTTATCCTAAGAACCAAAAAGAAAGACTTATTTCTTTTTAAAATTAACAAAAAGCAAAAGGTTGGCTGGGCACAGTGGCAAACAACTGTACTCCCATCAGCTTGGAAGGCTGAGGCAGGTGTGTTGTGAGTTCAAAGCCAGTCTCAGCATCAGTGAGGCCCTAATTAACTCAGTGAGACCCTGTCTTTAAATAAAATATAAAATGAGCTGGGGATGTAGTTAAGCACCTCTGGGTTTAATCCCGACTACAATATCAGTCAAACAAATAAACAAAAAACAAAACAAATCAAACAACAAAAATAAAACATGTTTAAAATTCACTAATTGTATATTAAAATAAAAATTCAATTCATCAAATGGTGATTAAAGGGCACAAGAAGTGACAGATGAGATAAACTAATTATCTCACAAAAAAATACTTTTTAAAAGAAAAGTTAAGGACATCAAAAAAAAAAAAAAAAAAAACAGAAAAGAGACTTGAATGTCCTCTTTTTTGTGTGTGTGTGTGGTACCGGTGATTGAACTCAGGGGCACTCGACCACTGGGCCACATCCCCAGCCCTTTTTTGTATTTTTTTTATTAGAGACAGGGTCTCACTGAGTTGCTAAGTGCCTCGCCATTGCTGAGGCTGGCTTTGAACTCGAAATCCTCCTGCCTCAGCCTCCCAAAGTGCTGGGATTACAGGTGTGTGCCACCACGCCCAGCTTGAATGTCCTCTTTTTAAAATATTCTTTAGTTGTAGATGGATGGAATATCTTTATTTATTTATTTATGTTTATATGGTGCTGAGGATCAAACCCAGTGCCTCACATGTGCTAGGTGAGTGCCCAACCACTGAGTCACATCCCCAGCACCTTGAATAGCCTCTTTATATAGGTGATACCTAAGTACTCAATAATCATAAAAAGGTCAACATCTTTAAGAAATTAGAGAAAAAGAAAATGAAATGACATCAGATTCATAAAATTAAACAGTTGATGAAGGCATGGAATAAAAAATTCAAATGAACTACAAATGGAGTACAAGTTGTTGATACCTATTTGTAAAAACTGAGGTTTTTGCCAAGAGAGGTAATGCACACCTTTCATCCCACAGGCTCTGCGAGCTGAGGCAGGTGGATCACACGTTCAAAGCCAGCCTCAGCAAAAGTGGTGCTAAATAACTCATTAAAACCTGTCTCTAAATAAAATACAAAATAGGGATGGAGATATGACTCAGTGGTTAACATCCCTGGTTTCAATCCATAGTAAAAAAAAAAAAAAAAAAAAAAAAAAAAAAGAATCCAATTAGAAATGGTCAGCATGGGCCCAAAACCCTAAAGTTGTCATGTCATGGCAATGGGGACTTGAAAGTCTGATGTTATCCTGCTGTCAATCAAAAGTCAAGAGATGGACCTGGGGCTGGGGCTGTGTCTTAGTGGTGGAGCACTTGCCTAGCATTTGGGGAACACTGGGCTTGACCTACAGCACCACATAAAACATAAACAAATAACATGTAGGCATTCTGTATATCTACAACTGCAAAAGAGAGAGAGAGAGAGAGATGGAACTGAGTGGGAGGAGTGAGAGTCTCTGTAAACTTTTCTGGGATCCCAAATAAAACAAGAGTGCAGGAGAGGCACTCTATTTCTCTCCTCTCCGATAGGACCCACTCTCACCTTTGTGAGTGACCCTTTTTCCCCATTTCACATCACTTCTTATAAACTCATAGCCTGCTACTCTGAGAAATTTGTCTGAAATCTTTTTGACTTGACTGCAAGAATCTGGGTTTGCAGGTGTGTGTGGCGTCCTCACACTGCCTCAGTTTCCCAGAAATGCCCAGCTCTGTATCAATAAAGACCCCTGCCAGTTGAAGTGCATCCAGATCCTCCCTAAGAGCCCCCACCTCATATTTCAAACTGCTCTCTAGAAGGAAAAGAACACAGAAATGGTGTTTACTTGACACTCCAACAGACTTTAGACATGACTTCTGTGGGCACATCACATCAGGCAGTTCTGAAACCCAGAACTAAGCCAATATGGAAGGATAGATGAGGACAAATCACACAGTAAAGTCTTCAAGGGGGAATCTCAACTCAGACATTGTGATTAGGTGTCTGTGCCAAGAAGAGACACTCTCCCCCCCCCAATTATAAAGTAATACTTGTCTGCTTTCCTTTTGTGAAATGGACATGAATAAAAAGAAAAAAAAAAACTGCCTCATCGTGCTTCTTCGATGTTATACTTCAACATTCAGGGAAGCAAGGATTCTGGTTCTTGGAAAAAATAATTACAAACACTATATCCACTTGAAATGAAGCATGGGGGAAAAAAATAACTGATAACGTGAAGAGGAAACCCTGGCATTGGGAATGTGAACAGGGAGCTGGAAATTTTGGGACTTATTCTCAGACTTATAAAAAGGTAGGCTGGAGCTCTGGATTTCGGATTTGAGTTCTGGATTGGAGATATTGCTACCCCTACATGAAAAAACACAGGAGAAATGAGGACAAGGGGACCCTACAACCAACAGCTTCTCACATGCAGAAACGCAATATGTAGAGGTGGGGTTCCCTCCTGAAGACTGTCCACAGCATCATCACACACCCTGGAGACATGCTGGGCTAGCGGCACACAAATGCCCATGGAGGCTGCAGGAAGGGACTGAAGACACCATGCAGTGGTGGAACAGGATGCCCAGGACCTCATCTGCTGACCTCAGCTACCCTGGATGGCCCATCCCTAACGGAGCTTCCACAGAGAGGACCTGTGGCTGGCAGAGCTGGAGAGCACCCTGAGGACTCCGAATCTACACTTTCCAAGTCCTGCCATGGCCAGTCCTGTGGCCTCAGCCTGCCCACCCATTCTTTAAGCCATATTTTAAAATAGGTAGTGAGTGTAGTTAGGAAAATCGGGTCTAATATCGAGTCTAATAAAGAAAATGGAGTCCATAAGGGAAATGGAGTTGGTCTGGATCCTAGGAAATCCAGAACAACAGGGGAGATTAGATTATCAATGTCTGCCAGGACAGGGCCCATCCTAAAGAATGTTAATAAAACAGCCCCCAGTAAACAGAGGGATGCTAATCAACTTGCCCTAAGCCCTTCCTGCCAGACCATTCTTTCCAGCCCACCAAGGGCCCACTTGTGTCACACCTTTTGGCTTTCCTCTCCCAGGCAGAACAGAAAGAGGTAAACAAAAAGAACAAAAGAAGACTTTAGATATTAAAGGGAAGACATCCCCTTTTCACGGATTCCAGTTTTCTGGGTCCCCTTCTCCCTCAGGGGGAAGTCTTTTTCTGCTGTCCTTTAAATAAAGCCTTTTTTCCCCCACTCTACCCTTGCCTCATCGTGCTTCTTCGATGTTATACTTCAACATTCAGGGAAGCAAGGATTCATCATGGTAAACCGCGGTAACATTCTCAGGGTGCCCGCGTGCACTCACCATGTCCCAGCCTGCAGGGGTGTTGTGTCCTCCCCACGGCTCTTCCAGCCTCTGTGCAGGACTGAACCTGAAGCTCCTGGCACAGTGCACCCAGAGAATAGCACACTCTGGGACAAACACCTGATGAGGATGTGGAAGCCCCGCCCCTCTGCACAAACTTTGTGAGGATTGGACAGCGCTTCAGTTCTGCCTCCAGGCTGAGCCTAGTAAGCCTGTCCTCTGAGTGACAGTTCATTGCATCCAATCAAGAAATGGAACAGGCCAGAGTGACAATTTTGTGGCTGCTGTTTCCCCCATTCCCCCCCCCCCCACAGCCTGGATGCTGAATCCATGGGGTGCTCTGATACTGGATCTCATCACCGCTCCTATTTTGTATTTTGTAACATTTTAGATAAATTCCAGGCCAGCAGGCCACACTTCCCAGGTACCTTGGACAGGCCACACCTCCCAGGTGCCTTAAACTGGCCACACCTTGTTGGATTCTGGGCAGGGAGGCTGCGCCTCCCAGGTAAAAGGCCACACCTCCCCCGGTACTTTGTGAAAATACTACATTTCCCAGGTGCCTCAGCCTGGCCAGCAAACCTGGCCAGCAGGTGCCCTCGCCACTGCCTCCTGACCTCAGGCAGCCTATGGAGACACTCGCTTTAGGGGTCTCTCTGACCACCAGTTTGCTATTTAAGCCTGCTCCAGATTGAAACCCTCTCTGTTCGCCCTTGTTCTCCCTTGTTCCGCGCTCTTCTTGTCCTGCCCCTTTCCCATTCCCTACCCCTTTTCCCTTCCCTTCCTCTCCCTATCCCTCCCCACGTGGTACCTCAATAAACCCTTTCATTTCACTAACACGGAGTTCCCAGCTAAGGTAACTTTGTTCAAAATTTCCCAACACACCTCAGGTCCCTTACTGAGCCAATCATGGCACATGAGTCCACCTTCCCACCGCAGGCAGCCTATGGAGTTAGGGGTCCCTCGGACCACTGGAGTCACTATTTAAACCCCCGCCAGGCTGAAATTCATCCCTTTATTCACCTTTTTGTCCCTTTTTGCCCTTCTTCCCCTTCCATCCATTTTCCCCCTTTCTGTCCCTTTTTCCATATTCCCCCTTTTCACCCCTTTTCTTCTCTGTAGCCTCGTATCTGTTCCTCCCCTCCCACCAGTTTTTCTCACTCCTTCCCCCCTCCACGTGTCCCTTGGTCCCCACCGGCCATTAGGGGCCAGTTCATAAACCCCTTTTCTACAGTGCGGTCCCAGTGTGTGTTCCTTTGCCCTTCAGAACAGCCTCTCAACAATGTGCCCATGGTGGTCTTGAATCCTGCTGCGAGGGCCTCCCAGGTAGCTGGTGTGGCTAGAATGAACTGAGCCTCAGGATACAGTCTTTTAAAAGTAGGGCTAGTAGCTGGGCACGGTGGCGCACGCCTGTAATCCCAGCACTTTGGGAGGCTGAGACAGGAGGATCGCGAGTTCAAAGCCAGCCTCAGCAATGGTGAGGCACTTAGCAACTCAGTGAGACCCTGTCTCCAAATAAAATACAAAAAAGGGCTGGGGATATGGCCCAGTGGATGAGTGCCCCTGAGTTAAATCCCCGGTACCACAAAAAAAAAAAAAAAAAAAAAAAATTATACTTGTGCCTCATTTTTGGTGGGGGGCGTGAGGATGTTGCTACCTCAGGGAATTGCTTATAAGTTGAAACCTTAAGCTGTTTTCTCATAAGACCAGAGAACTGAAATGTTCAGTAAAGATTTTTTAAAAATTGTGATATAATTTTGTTTTATAAAAATATATACATAGCCGGGCACGGTGGCGCACGCCTGTAATCCCAGCACTTTGGGAGGCTGAGGCAGGAGGATCGCCAGTTCAAAGCCAGCCTCAGCAATGGTGAGGCACTTAGCAACTCAGTGAGACCCTGTCTCTAAATAAAATACAAAAAAAAAAAAAGGGCTGGGGATGTGACCCAGTGGACGAGTGCCCCTGAGTTCAATCCCCGGTACCAGAAAAAAAAAAAAATATATATATATATATACACACACACACACACACACACACACACACACACACATATTCACAAATTGATTTATCCTTATATTCAGTGACAAATGTAAATTCAATTTTTGGGGGGGCTAGATCCCAGTATTGTTAGGAGAAAACAGAAACTCTGCCATTAAATTATGCCATCCTGAGGACCTTAATGCAATTTACATTAACTCACAAAAAAAAAAAAAAAAAAAAGAAGAAGTAGAAGAAAAAAAAATCTTCGGCTGTGGAGCATGCCTATAATATCAGTTACTTGAAAAGCCATTGCAGGAGTATTTGAGACCCTGTACCAGGACTCTATCTATCTATCCATCCACCCATCCATCTATATATTTGGTCATGGGGTTCTTTAGTGGGTTCCCATCGGTCTGACCCCCAGGTTTTATCAACAAAAACAGAGCAGTCAAGAACCTGTCTTAGCCGGGCGCGGTGGCACACGCCTGTAATCCCAGCACTTTGGGAGGCTGAGGCAGGAGAATCGCGAGTTCAAAGCCAGCCTCAGCAATGGCGAGGCACTTAGCAACTCAGTGAGACCCTGTCTCTAATAAAATACAAAAAAAGGGCTGGGGATGTGGCCCAGTGGTCGAGTGCCGCTGAGTTCAATCCCCAGTACCAAAAAAAAAAAAAAAAAAAAAGAACCTGTCTTTCTGACTTTATTTGTTTCTGGGTTGGAGGCAGTTTACTGTCACTCAAACAGTAGACCCACTAGGCTCAGTTTGGAGGCAGTTCCTAAAAACCCCTTCCAATCTGTCTCTTAGGTAATAACTGTCCAATCCACACACAGCCAGTGATGAGGAGGAGGGCTTTCACAAACTTCTGTTCCCTTTGTAACTGAAGCCCCATATTCTTTGAATCCATTTCTAGGCTTCCAGTCCTTGATCAGGACCCCCAGGTTTCTGTGCTACACAGGTGCTGAAAAAAAAAGAAAGAAAGAAAAAGAACACTAAGCACCCTGAAAGCCAGGAAATGGTAAGTGTGTGTTCTTGAGACTGGGTAGGGAGGCTGTGTGAAACCAGTGGAACTGGCAATGGCAGGAACTGGAATTGGTGGCCAGGACTCCTCACAGTTTTCTCAAGAGTTTGGTGGCCAGAGGGCCTCTCTGTGGAAGCTCAGCATTCAGTCCCCTCTAGTCTAAGTCTAGTGGAGCTTAGGTCAGCAGTTGAGACCCCGGGCACTCTGTTACATTATCATATGGTGTTTTCAGCCCCTCCCTGAAGCCTCTGTTAGGCCCAGTTCCGCTTTTCCCCACGAACCACAAAGAGCCAGACTGTTGGAGTCCAGGCAGAAGCTGCGGCTCCAGGAAGAAGGCCACACCTCCCCAGGTGCTTTGTGACCAGCAGGTTCCCTGGCCACTACCTCCTGACCTCTGGTAGCCTATAAGGCAAGGACTCACTCCAGGGGGGCTCTCTGACCCCCCACTCTATTTAAGCCACCCCCGGACTGAAATTGCTCTCTGTTCGCGCTTGCCCCTGTTCCCGTCCGTTCCCCATTTTCTCTTTTTCTCCCCCTTCCACGCGTGGCCCCTAATAAAACGGGACACGACACTTAGAGCCCCTGCCCTCCTCTTTAATTCTACCTGGCTCCGGTGAGCCAGACTTCCCTTTTATTAAAATGGCATTCCCTGCGTAAGAAACTTTGCCTAAATTCTAACACAGACAGTATGCAATATACAAACAGGTTTTATAAATAACCAGCTAGCCCCATGGGGTCGAGCTTTTACCCACAGACATTTGACAAATTTCATCCTAGAGGAAGGGCAAGACCCCGAACAAAGGGGAGTCTCTCAGTTTTTTAAAGCACATTCCGATGCTGCAACATGGCCCGCGCGAGGGAAAGTGAACAAAGGGGGCTTCAGGTTACCTTAGCCCTGTTAGAGCAAATACCCGCGCCCTCACCTTCTTTCCCTTTGTTGCTTCCACGAAATTCAAATAGCCCCTGCCTTGGGCTTATCTTAAACTCCAGCTCGCCTGGGGGTGGGGTTTCTATTCCTACTATCCTAACATCCCTTTGTGACCAGCAGGTAGCCTGTGTTTACTATCCTAATTTAAGCACCCCCGGACTGATGTGGGCATCCATGTGCCACCTAAATTCTAGTCCAGCATGCCCCAGATTGTGTGGGGAGGACTGGACTAAAGCACTTCATCAGGAGAGAAAATAGCCCCCAAATTTTTTTAAAAAATATTTATTTATTTACTTTAACACCTCATGTTCCATGTACACAATGCAATGCATTCATCAGGAGAGAACCCCAAATTTTTTAAAAAATATTTATTTATTTACTTTAGTTGTACACAATGCAATGTTTACATGGATCGAACCCGGGCCGCGCACGTTCGAGGCAAGCGCTCTGCCGCTGAGCCACAGCCCCACAGCCCCAGCCCCGAGAACCCCAACAACCCCAACTTTTATTAGTTGTTTTCCTGCATGAGAGAAGCTGTGGTTTTTAGAGACCCCTTTTCTTGCTCCTCCTGAGTTTTTTGTTTGTTTTTGCACCAGGAATCCAACCCAGGTGTGTTTATCTACTAATCCACACCCCCAGCTCTATATATTATTTATAATATTTATTTAGACACAGGGCCTCACTAAGTTGCTGAGGATGGTTTTGAACTTGCCATCTTCATGCCTCCTGAGCTTTTTATTTTTAAAATATTTATTTGTTTTAGTTGTACACAATGCCTTTATTTTTATGTGGTGCTGAGGATAGAACTCAGGCTGCACACATGCTAGGCGAGCACTTTACCACTGAGCCACAACCCCAGCCCCATTTTGAGCTTTTTAGATGTAGGATAGGCAGTATCTCAGATCCAGAATCAATATCTGAAATCCAGAACTCCAGCTTAGCTCTCCATAGGTCTGAGAATAAATCTCCATATTTTCAGCTCTGTTCACATTCACAAAGCCAGTGTTTCCTGCTCACATTGAATGAGGTTAAAATAAAATAGATAGCAAAATAATCAGGCCACAGAATAATGGACAACTTTCAACCGCACCTGGAAGCTAATGCATAGATATGTTAATGAGCACTATTAAGGTCTATTTCAAATGTAAAAAAACCTGAGGATCACTTGTGGGAACACCTTCAACCAAATTCTTTGTATCAGGGGTGAAACCAAATGGAAGTTACTGGAAGGAGGATGCTCACAAAAAGAATTGAACCCAGATGCCTTTTTCAATACCTATTTGAACTATATTTTTACTCTATGCTCTGCCCCAAACCATGTATAAAACTCCTAAGCTGGCACACCAAAACGGAGTTTTTTCTGCTATCATGAATCTCCCACATGGTGGGAGTTCTATCTTCTCTTGCTTAAATAAATCCTATTATGTTTACTCTTACCTTCCCTGAGTGTCCATAGATTTCACGCTTCAAAATTTGCGAAATAAGATTTCCAACAAAATTGGCAAAGCGGGGAATTTAGTTTCACCTCAAAACTGCAGTTTTAACATTATCAATTATTATTTTTGTTGGATAAAATTCAGGCTGGCAGGCCATGCCCCCAGGCGCCTTCCCGGAAGTGCCCAACTCTCGAGAGAATTCACCTTTGGCGGGCTCTGAGTCCCCACCCTTCCTGATCCTGGGAATGCTCGCCTCTCGCAGGAATTCAACCCTGGACGGGCTCTCCCTTTCTGAGCCAATCCGGACCATACAAATCACGCTCCCACCCCCTCTGTACTTAAGCCTCGGCTTGTCCAGAACTCTCTTTTCTCTTTCCGCCATCATCCTCTCACTAGCTCTCCTCTTCCCCGTTCCCCTTTCTCCCCCCTCCCCCCCCCTTCCCCCTTTCTCCCCTTCCCTTAATAACCCCCCCCCCCCCGTTTCTACAAGGTGGTCCTGGTGTGGTTCTTGCCCTTCAATTTTCACAAGTTTCATTTCAAATGGATGCATTATTTGTAATTTTTTTCTCCAAAAACTGGAGGGCAGTTTTAAAAGATTTTGTTTATTCTTCTGAGCTTTTCATAGAGAAACAGGAAGGAAAAAATTAAGTGACATTAAAAAGAATGATTCTCTTGGGCTGGGGTCGTGGCTAAGTGGTAGAGCGCTCGCCTAGCATGTGGGTGGCCTGGGTTTGATACTCAGCACCACGTATAAACAAACGCATTGTGTTGCAACTAAAGCAAATAAATAAATATTAAAAAAAGAGATTGATTCTCTTCTAAATAAAATAGTATAGTTAATGTTTTCCAATTAAAGATTTTTTTTTAATGTGATGGGTCCTCAATTGAGGATTTAAAAAAATTTTTCCCCATATGTGTTATAAGCAAAGGCGGCTTAAACTGGACTTAAACTGTCCCCCACCCAATGGCCCATTAAACCGTCTCCACCTGAGGGCCCGAGGGCATATTAACCCTGTGCTTTATAAACCCTGCCCTTGCTATGAACAGGCACCATTTTCTACTATCCTGCTTTGTGCTGGATGTAGTTGATGACCCTGGCCAGAATAAAGGCTTCATTGGCTATTACATAGTGGCTTATGAGACTTTTTTTCCTGCAAATTGGGTACAACATATGTAAGATCACTTTATTAAAATGACCTGTAGAAACATTCCAAACATTGCATCAAACTCCTTTGTCCTCACAACCAAGTGAATTATCTGGTACATTTTCTTTTAATATCTTTTTTGAAATATTTATTTGTTTTTTTTTTTTTTTTTTTTTAGTTGTACACAGTGCCTTTATTTTTACATGGTGCTGAGGATCAAACCCGGGCAGCACACGTGCTAGACAAGTGTTCTACCGCTGAGCCACAACCCCCAGCCCCCCTGCTACATTTTTTAAAAAAATATTTATTTATTTGCTTTAGTTGTACACAATGCAATGCATTTATGTTTATGTGGTGCTGAGGATCGAACCCGGGCCGCGCACGTGCCAGGCAAACGCTCCACCCCTGAGCCACAACCCCAGCCCCCCCCCCGCCCCCCACCCCGTACTTTTTTTTGTGTGTGTGTGTGGTACCAGAGATTGAACTCAGGGGCACTCAACCACTGAGCCACATCCTCAGCCCTATTTTGTATTTTATTTAGAGACAGGGTCTCACTGAGTTGCTAAGTTCCTCACCATTGCTGAGGCTGGCTTTGAACTCGCGATCCTCCTGCTTCAGCCTCCCAAAGTGCTGGGATTACAGGCGTGCGCCACCGCGCCCGGCTCCCCCTGGTACATTTTTTAATACATGTTTTTCATAGATTTAAACCAGTAGCCTTAACCCTTTTCCAATATCTGTTTGGATTGAATCAATAACTCAGAAATCAGTGAAGCAGAGAATCTAGTTTTATCTCCAACTTTGGGTTCAGTTATCACAGTGTCTGAGTTATGATCCACCCTTGAAGAATTTATTGTGTATTGTTTTTTCATTCTACTCCCCCATATTTACCCAGTCCTTAGTTTTAGAACAATCTGACACAAGGTGACACAGATACCAAAGTCTCTTGGAGTATTTAGAAAATACCAGTATCTGAGTCTTGCCCTCTAGGGAACAGTTTGAACTGTAAGTGTGTAGCATCTAAGGGGTTGGTTGCTCTGCAGCTGGAAGAAATCTTCTAATATACCTTTCATCTAAAAGGTAGCTCATTTTTTTTTGGAGGTGAGTGGAAGCAGGAATTGAACTCAGGGGCACTAGATGACTCAGCCATGTTCCCACCCTTATTATGTATTTTATTTAGAGACAGGGTTTCACTGAGTTTCTTAGTGCCTCACCATTGCTGAGGCTGGCTTTGAACTCTTCATCCTCCTGCCTCAGCCTTTTACAGCTCCTGGGATTAGAGGCATGTGCCACCACATCCAGCTGTCAGTTCATTTTTTTTCTTTTATTAGATACTACAGTAAAAATGGGAGTACAAAAATTTCCTAAGACTAAAGTATTTCAATTCATTTAGATATATATCATATGGCATTTTTTTACATAGAATTATTTATTCATTTTTATTTAGGTACTGGAGATTAACTCATGGACACTTTACCACTGTGGTACACCCTAGAACGCCCCCTCCTTTTTTCAGACTGGGCCTCACTGATTTGCTTAGGACCTTGCCAATTTCTTGAGGCTGGTTTTTTTGTGATACTGGGGTGAACTCAGGGGCACTTGACCACATTCTCAGCCCTTTTTTGTATTTTATTATAGACAGGGTCTCACTGAGTTGCTAAATGCCTCACCATTGCTGAGGCTGGATTTTAAACTCATGATCCTCCTGCCTCAGCCCTCCCACTTGCTGGGATTATAGGTGTGCCACACTGAGCCCAGCCTGAGGCTGGTCTTGAACTTGATATTCTCCTGCCTCATCCTTCTAAGCCACTGGTAATACAGGCATTTACAGACTTGCTCTGCTACCCGAAATTATTATTAGTGGATTATATGTCATTTTTATTTTGAGCTTTTCAACAACCTCAATACTTTTTTCAAAAATGTATTTATAAATTTTATATTGTCATCAACATTTTTACATATATATGTACTCTGTCATCCCTTTTATCTTTCAGGTATTTGTTTGCTTTAGTTTGGTTTTTGTACTGGAAATTGAACCCAGGGGTGCTTACCACTGA
Source organism: Tamias sibiricus (assembly GCA_025594165.1). NCBI lineage: Eukaryota > Metazoa > Chordata > Mammalia > Rodentia > Sciuridae > Tamias > Tamias sibiricus. Next base: position 4,260,476 of record CM046675.1, on the reverse strand, counting down.
GCCACATCCCCAGTCATTTTTATGTTTTATATTGTGTCCAGCTACAACTAAATTAAAAAAAAAAAAAGATATTGTGTCCAGCTACAACTAAATTAAAAAAAAAAAAAGATGGCATTAAAGGCCATCTACAACTAAATTAAAAAAAAAAAAAAGATATTGTGTCCAGCTACAACTAAATTAAAAAAAAAAAAAGATATTGTGTCCAGCTACAACTAAATTAAAAAAAAAAAAAGATGGCATTAAAGGCCATCTACAACTAAATTAAAAAAAAAAAAAAGATGGCATTAAAGGCCATCTACAACTAAATTAAAAAAAAAAAAAAGATGGCATTAAAGGCCATCTACAACTAAATTAAAAAAAAAAAAAAGATGGCATTAAAGGCCATCTACAACTAAATTAAAAAAAAAAAAAAGATATTGTGTCCAGCTACAACTAAATTAAAAAAAAAAAAAGATATTGTGTCCAGCTACAACTAAATTAAAAAAAAAAAAAGATGGCATTAAAGGCCATCTACAACTAAATTAAAAAAAAAAAAAAGATATTGTGTCCAGCTACAACTAAATTAAAAAAAAAAAAAGATATTGTGTCCAGCTACAACTAAATTAAAAAAAAAAAAAGATGGCATTAAAGGCCATCTACAACTAAATTAAAAAAAAAAAAAAGATGGCATTAAAGGCCATCTACAACTAAATTAAAAAAAAAAAAAAGATATTGTGTCCAGCTACAACTAAATTAAAAAAAAAAAAAGATATTGTGTCCAGCTACAACTAAATTAAAAAAAAAAAAAGATATTGTGTCCAGCTACAACTAAATTAAAAAAAAAAAAAAGATATTGTGTCCAGCTACAACTAAATTAAAAAAAAAAAAAGATGGCATTAAAGGCCATCTACAACTAAATTAAAAAAAAAAAAAAGATGGCATTAAAGGCCATCTACAACTAAATTAAAAAAAAAAAAAAGATGGCATTAAAGGCCATCTACAACTAAATTAAAAAAAAAAAAAAGATGGCATTAAAGGCCATCTACAACTAAATTAAAAAAAAAAAAAAGATGGCATTAAAGGCCATCTACAACTAAATTAAAAAAAAAAAAAAGATATTGTGTCCAGCTACAACTAAATTAAAAAAAAAAAAAGATATTGTGTCCAGCTACAACTAAATTAAAAAAAAAAAAAGATGGCATTAAAGGCCATCTACAACTAAATTAAAAAAAAAAAAAGATGGCATTAAAGGCCATCTACAACTAAATTAAAAAAAAAAAAAAGATATTGTGTCCAGCTACAACTAAATTAAAAAAAAAAAAAGATGGCATTAAAGGCCATCTACAACTAAATTAAAAAAAAAAAAAAGATATTGTGTCCAGCTACAACTAAATTAAAAAAAAAAAAAGATGGCATTAAAGGCCATCTACAACTAAATTAAAAAAAAAAAAAAGATGGCATTAAAGGCCATCTACAACTAAATTAAAAAAAAAAAAAAGATGGCATTAAAGGCCATCTACAACTAAATTAAAAAAAAAAAAAAGATGGCATTAAAGGCCATCTACAACTAAATTAAAAAAAAAAAAAAGATGGCATTAAAGGCCATCTACAACTAAATTAAAAAAAAAAAAAAGATGGCATTAAAGGCCATCTACAACTAAATTAAAAAAAAAAAAAAGATGGCATTAAAGGCCATCTACAACTAAATTAAAAAAAAAAAAAAGATATTGTGTCCAGCTACAACTAAATTAAAAAAAAAAAAAGATATTGTGTCCAGCTACAACTAAATTAAAAAAAAAAAAAAGATGGCATTAAAGGCCATCTACAACTAAATTAAAAAAAAAAAAAAGATATTGTGTCCAGCTACAACTAAATTAAAAAAAAAAAAAGATGGCATTAAAGGCCATCTACAACTAAATTAAAAAAAAAAAAAAGATGGCATTAAAGGCCATCTACAACTAAATTAAAAAAAAAAAAAAGATGGCATTAAAGGCCATCTACAACTAAATTAAAAAAAAAAAAAAGATGGCATTAAAGGCCATCTACAACTAACCACTGAGCCACAACCCCAGACCCACCTTTTTGGTATTTTATTAGAGACAGGGTCTCACTGAGTTGCTAAGTGACTTACCATTACTGAGGCTGGCTTTGAACACGCCATCCTCCTGCCTCAAACATTCCATCTTTAATTCATGACAATTTGTTTCATGTCCTCATCAATACTCTGCAAATTATTTTTTTGTATCTGATGTTATTTTCTATTTCTCTAATTTGTTAAGATGTTAAGAGGTTTTGATTTTTGAGCATTTCTCCTACCAAAAGTGGTTATTCAAGTCTCTTGCCTCCTTTTCACTTGGTGCCTCAATCATTTCTTTTTATTAAAAGTTCTTAATTATATGTGAGGTCATTAGTTCTCCCACCCTGTCAAAGTGCTGGGATTACAGGCATGCGCCACCGCGCCCGGCTAATTATAAATTTTTAAAAATATTTATTTATTTATTTGTAATTGGACATAATACCTACATTTTATTTATTGTTGTGTGGTTCTGAAGATCAAACTCATAAAGAACCTCGCATGTGCTAGGAGAGCGCTGTACTGCTGAGCCAAAACCACAGCCCCAATTTAAAATTTTAAACACATTTCTGTAACTTTTTGAAAATAAATACCTGCCCTGTTTTGTGGTTCTTGAGACTTAAACCAAGGGTGCTATTTCACTGATCTACATCCCTAGCCATCTTGTTAATCTTATATAGAGACAAGTTGTCAGTAAATGGCAGGTTGAGCTTGATATTTCAATCCTCCTTCCTCAGTCTCCAAATTAGATGGCATTTGGGCTGGGGTTGTTGCTCAGTGATAGAGCACTTACATAGCACATGGCAGGTGCTGGGTTTGATTCTCAGCACCACATAAAAATAAAAAAAAAAAGATATTGTGTCCAGCTACAACTAAATTAAAAAAAAAAAAAGATGGCATTAAAGGCCATCTACAACTAAATTTAAAAAAAAAAAAAGATGGCATTAAAGGCATTTTCACTATAAATCCCCCCCCCTTTTTTTTTTTTTTTTTTTTTTTTTTGGTGCTGGGGATTGAACTCAGGGCACCTGACCACGAAGCCACATCCCCAGACCTATTTTATATATTATTTATAGACAGGGTCTCACTGAGTTGCTCTGTTTCTCATTTTGCTGAGGCTGGAATTGAACTTGCAATGTTCCTGCCTCAGTCTTCGAAGCTATTGGGATTAAAGGCATGCACCAATGCACCCAGAAAAAAATTTCCTTTTATAGTAACTTTTCTCAGACATATACCAGAGATTGAATCTAGGGGTGGTATGTCATTAAGCCATGGTAATATTGCCAGACCATTTAATATTTTTATTTTGAGACAGAATCTTCCTCCAGGTGATCAGGGCCTTGCTAAGTTGCTGAGGGTGGCCTTGAACTCTTGACCTTTAGCTTCTGCCCCCCAAGTCATTGGGATTACAAGTATAATACCATTCCCAACTATTTTTTTAAGTACATATTACTTCTGAAAATGATTTATATCTGATATTAAGAAAGCATATAATATTGGGCTGGGGCTGTGGCTCAGCGGTAGAGCACTTGCCTAGCACGTGTGTAGCCCGGGTTTGATCCTCACTACCATGTAAAAATAAATGCAATTGTGTACAACTAAAGCAAATAAATATTTTTTTAAAAAGAAAGCATATAATATAATATTCCCAAAAATATTCCATTATCCCAACAGTTTTTTCTTGGGAAAAAAATGTTATTTTCCTATTTCTACACAGTAGTGCAAGCAATATACTTTGACTTTTTCTAAATGGCAAGTGTTGTTTTTTTTTTTTTTTTTGTTTTTTTTTAATAATGGCTATGTGTTACTTACACAGGTCTATTTATTCATATTAATATGAGGCATACACTTATTTGTATAACTTCATACTATACAGCATTGTGTGGTAAAATTATTTGTTGTTCAGTTATGAACTTAAAGTAACTATATTATGTAACCTAAGCATTTGGTAGTACAAAAATCTAGATGTCAATATTCACTGTATCATTAAAAAAAAAAAAAAAGAAAGAAAGAACATCTTAGAGTGCATTGCTTGCAATGTATACCCATCAATATGAGGCAAATTTTGTACAGATTTATATATATTAACATTATATACAATTAATATGCAATTACTACATCTCAAATTTACCATATCTGTTTCAATTTCATTTGTTCTTTGGAAGCAAAAACATATGACACTCTATGTATATGTATATTTTGTATGTCTAAAAAATTTTTACCTTTACTTAAGATGTTCTGACATTTACTTTTTTTTTTTTTTTTTTTTTTTTGTGGTACCGGGGATTGAACTCAGGGGCACTTGACCACTGGGTCACATCCCCAGACCTTTTTGTATTTTATTTAGAGACAGGGTCTCACTGAGTTGCTAAGTGCTTCCCCATTGCTGAGGCTGGCTTTGAACTCGCGATCCTCCTGCCTCAGCCTCCCAAAGTGCTGGGATTACAGGCGTGCGCCACCGCGCCCGGCTTACTTTTATTTTTATAAAATTGCCTTTTTCAAATTATTTTGTTTGTTTTTCCTTTTTCAAATTTTTGAGATTTATGAATCTTATGTTTTTTAGTTTCACTAGTGAAATATGTAGATTTTCTTTTTCTTTTCTTTTTTTTTCTGTGGTACTGGGGATTGAACTCAGGGGTACTCGATCACTGGGCCACATCCCCAGCCCTTTTTTGTATTTTATTTAGAGACAGGGTCTCACTGAGTTGCTAAGTGCCTCGCCATTGCTGAGGCTGGCTTTGAACTCGCGATCCTCCTGCCTCAGCCTCCCAAAGTGCTGGGATTACAGGCGTGCGCCACCGCGCCCGGCTAGATTTTCTTTTTAACCTCAGTTTTAGATGCATCCCACTTTCTTTCTTTTTTTTTTTTTAAGTTGTAGTTGGACACAATACCTTTATTTATTTTTATGTGGTGCTGAGGATCTAACCCAGGGCCTCACATGCACTAGGCGAGGACTCTACCACTGAGCCACAACCCCAGCCCCAAGGCATCCCACTTTGTACAGCTTTATTTTTATGTAATGGACTTCTAATATTCTGTAGATTGAACCCCAAATTCTGACCACTCTGGACTTTTGATGTCTGAGTAGAAAGGATCTCAAATTGATCCATGCAGAAGGCAGGAGATTGATGGATCAGATGCAAAACTGGTGGATGTTGAGTATGTAGGAGCCACTCTTCATAAAAAAAGTATTGGTGGAGTATATAGAAGTATGGAAAAAAGAGCAATAAGGAAAAAGAAAAAACATGACCAGTAGAGGGGTTCAGACGCAACAAGTCTACACTGACAGCATGAGGGTAGTGGGGTACTGTCTTTGGATGCAGAAATAAGATTTAGGGAGAAACAAGAAAGTAACTGTGGCACAATTCCCAAGTGAGAGAGGTGAATGGGTCCTGTGTTTATTTCTTTCCACCTTGGCATGGAATTGATAGTTCACAGGAATTGCCTCAGTAGGTAGTAAAACACCATTTCCAAGTACCTTTGCATTTTTGCATGGCTATAAGCTTTGACAATTCCAGTCACATTATGTCTTTGTAATTTTTAGTTTTTCTTTTATTCATTTATTACATTATTTGTTTCTTTATTCTTTCACTTTTGCTTTGGTTGTCATTGTTTTTATATTCCTGGTGAGTATATATTAGTACAAATGAATGTTAACTTCTCTAATATTGGTTTGTTTATTCATATATTTACTTGTCATTTGAATGTTTTCCCCTTTGCCAAGCCTGCTTTATGTTAGGTCTTTATCTTGGCTTATTAAGACTTTATAAAAAAACACATCATTTCAAACAGTTCAAGGGTCTGTCACTCAGGCATAACCCCAATCACCCACTAAAGTGTAGTTCTTGGTCAATTAAAAGTTGTGCTTAAACTCCTGTTTATTCCCATACACACCTTAAAATAGGACTCTTGTCTCCCTTTTATATGTTGGAGAGCAGACTAACATCTCAAAGCAGCAGGTAATAAACCTAGATGAGTTTTCCATATACAAACCCACTACTGCTTTTAAATTGTTTACATCTTTGACACTGCAATTGTCACTGATTACCTTTTATTTTCTCTTATGTTCTCTCTCTCTCTCCCTCTCCCTCTCGGACTACACATTAAACCCAGGAATGCTTTTTTTTTTTTAATATTTTATTTATTTGCTTTAGTTGTACACAATGCGTTTATTTGTACGTGGTGCTGAGGATCGAACCCAGGCCGCGCACGTGCTAGGCGAGCGCTCTACCGCTGAGCCACAACCCCAGCCCCCAGGAATGCTTTTCTACTGAGACATATGTTCAGCCTTTTAGAAAATATATATTTTTTTTTTAATAAATGAGGTTGTGCTGAGTTTCTAAGAGACTCACTAATTTGCTGAGTCTTGCTACCTTTGAACTAGTGATCATCCACGCACAGCTTCCCAAGACTTCAGGATTACAGGCATGCACCACTGAATTCAGCTTTTAATACTCTCTTCAAAGTAATTATTCACAACTGTGAAAATTAAAATTGCATTTATATTACTCTCCTAATGCAGTGATGTAGTGATGTATTACTAACAAATAGTTTTAAAATCAATGTGATGAATGACTACTATTTTCTTTACCATGGTTTATTTTGTCACCTGTTTAGGGCTTGGTGTTGGGTCTTCTTCCTTGTATTTAGAATAGGGGTGTCTCCTATTATCAAATGGGTCTATGTTAATTGTGTTGAATATTGTGATTCTAAACATATCATCCAATCTCCACATTATCAAGGCTGGTGGAGGCAGGGAAAGGACAATATTTATAGCCAATGAATTACTTTCAGTGGAAGCATAGTACCAGTGTCTAACCTGGAATATAATCCAGATGCTTTGGTGGAAAGGTGGTATCAGAACCACAACCCTCTAAAGCACCATGTAAAGCTCCTTTTACTCTACTTTTAAATCAAATTCCTGCTGCTTGCTTAAAAAATAAAGCACTATGTATAAGAAAGCTGAATGAGAATTAAGTCCTCTGGAGGCACTGGGGTTTGACTTTAATTCTAGTGGATAATTAGTCAAATCAGGAAGATCTTGCTATTGTCCCATGATTCCCAACTATATGGAATGGAACATTGAGATATACTGACCTGAAATGACAAAAATGAATTTCAGGGAGGTGATATTACAGAAATTTTCAGGGTGAAATCTTGGAAAGGTGGGAAATAAACATACACATACATACACATTTATATAGAGAAAAAAGATAAAGGAAAAGTGCATAAATAAGGGGGTTAATTCAGTGTGCCACATGCATTGTAGGTACAAGGTAATGATAGCATTCAAAAGATGAAGAAAGTAGAAACTGAGGTCATCCAGGACTCTATAATTGTGGGAAATATTAATAGCAATTTAGCAAAAAGAAATACAGTTACTTCCCTTTGGCTATGCCTTTTTTCTCTGTTCTTCATCCACATTTGATTCTCTCAAATAAGCTTATGTGGGTATGATGCTGTCTGAATTATTGTTTTCTTTTGTTTTCATGATTTTGTCAACTATGTCCTGTAATGCCCAGTCGCAACTCACTTTTATGGCTCTTTTACCACCTATTCTGTTCTGCAGAGGCAGAGACCCACTTCACTCATTCTGTGGGATGAACTGATTTTTTTCTATCTTTGCAAAGAATGTTTGGAATGGTCAGCCTATTGAAGAGTCTTTCATATCCTATAATATTTTTTCCAGACCCTAAGGGGTTTGAGGGTAGCTCCCTGCAGGGTTAGCACTCTATTTCCTATGAAAGGGGCTTAGCTCTCTTTTTTGTTTTGAGGGCTGCATCAACACAGAAGAGAAGAATTTCTAGTCACAAACTAAGAGATACTAGAATCCATGCAATTTGAGAAAATTTAAGAAATAATTCTCTCTTAGAGCCCTTATAAGTAGTATGACTCTTCAATCATTTTATTATTATTATTATTTTTTTTTTGTGTGGTACCGGGGATTGAACTCAGGGGCACTCGTCCACTGGGTCACATCCCCAGCCCTTTTTTGTATTTTATTTAGAGACAGGGTCTCACTGAGTTGCTAAGTGCCTCGCCACTGCTGAGGCTGGCTTTGAACTCGCGATCCTCCTGCCTCAGCCTCCCAAAGTGCTGGGATTACAGGCGTGAGCCACCACGCCCGGCTTCTTCAATCATTTTGATGTGAATACATTACAGTCACTCACATTGAAAGTCTTGTATTTAAGTTATCCATAACTGTAAGAGAATAATTTCTGGTTATTTCATTCCAATAAGTGCCAAGTTCTTTTTTTTAGCAGTATTATAAAATCAGACATTATTGCAAATTAAATCTATGTGATCAAATTTTCTCATGATAACATGATCAGCATTAAGTAGTAATTATCAGCTCATTGAACAAAGCTGCCATAAAATGTGATTGAAACGTCACTGACTTTTCTGAGTGTCAGAAACACCTTGATCAGTCAGCCTTTAATTTCTGAATGATATGTAAGTGTATTGGTGATTCTTTCCTCATTACCAGCTTCCTTGTGATGTGAACTAATGGTGTTCCTTGAGGAACTATTCCATTCATGCTAGACACTAAGATGCTCCCTTTGTTCTTAGTTATTTCTGGTAACTTCTGCCTTAACTATTATTTCCTTATGAACCTAATAGGGATACCTTTTATTATTTGGAACTAAGAACACTGATTTTTTCAGGAGATTTTCTACTGTTATGTATTTTCTAATCATTCTTGTTTTATATTTTGGAGATTGGCTGATACTTTTTCAACTTTTTAACCTACTCAATTTAAACGTGGTCAATTTGATGGCTCTTTTTCTGTCATCTATTGCATTGGGTAAATGAGGTTTTGTCAATTTTAGGGTCCCATTCTCTACTTTTGTAGTTCATAGATATTGGTGTGTTCAAAGTTTCTCATCAAAGTCTTTGACTTCAAGTGGGGGTAACTGGGGATTAAACTCAGGGATATTGGACTACTGAATCTAATCCCCAGCCCTGTTTTGTATTTTATTTAGAAATAGGGTATCACTGAGTTTTTCAGTTTCTTGTTGTTGAGTCTGGCTGTGAACTTGAAATCTTCCATCCTAAGATTCCCAAGCTGCTGGGATTTCAGGGGTGTGTCACTTTGCCCAGCTATATCTTTCACTGTTAATTTGATGCTACTGAAAACTTTCACATACAAGTATATTTTACTTAGAGAAATATATGTCCATAGAGTATATATCTATTAATGTGGTAGCAATGTTTTTGTGTAATGTTTCTCTATGCTTTTTGTGTATTACTTACTAAATTAAATATTTGATATATCATTATGTTAGCTTTATGTTCTTGACAGTGTTTTATAATATTTAACATTTTTGTAGCTATTTTGTAAGTAAAGATAAATAAGCTCATATTTCTTCAATCTTATATTACAACATGTATTTACTTTCAGACACACTTTTCAGTGTTTTTACTCAAATTTGTCACTTTATGTGAGTAGAACAATGATAAAATTTGGACGCATCCAAAAAAAAATTCAATAGCATTTATCCAGGTCATTTTTACATCTGAAAAGCCTACATAATGAACACAACATTATGACTCATTCATAGGTTTTTGTGAGTTGTTTTATTTAAATTCTGCTTAGTAGTTAGTGTGTTACTTCAATGTGTACATTAGAAGAATAGCTCATAAGTCACTCAATATACATTAATTAAAAATATGATTCTTTCAGGGACTTTTAGCATGTCAGCATGAAGAGATCCATGAAAGTTCAGTGCAGCAAAACTAGTGAATAGATAAAACAACTGCAACACAATCCTAATCACTCATAAATGCTTGACCATGTGGCTCAGTGGTAGAGCACTCACCTAGCAGGTGTGCTGCCTGGGTTCAATCCTCAGCACCACGTAAAAATAAACACATTGTGTACAACTAAAGCAAATAAATAAATATTAAAAAAAATAAAAAAATAAATGCTTGTCCAGAATTATAGAGGAAAAAAAAAACAGACATGTAAAAGTGAAAACAAAAGTATAAAAGGCAATATAAATACAAATTTTTATTCTTTCTTAATGGATATTGAAAGCAACAATATTAAACTGCATATATAGATTGTATGACTCTAGAATCACAAAATAAAAATAAAAATACCTCACACCATGTGGGAAGCATTCTCAGGATTCTTCTTTATCATCTTTGACACATATTTGGTGTTCATGAAGAAAAACATGTAAAAGAATAGGGACTCTTGCAGATTCAAGTGTTTAAAATTTTTATTCACCACTGGCACACATATATTTGGCTTTGTTCAAAAACACTGATTTAGTTTTACCAATTTACACTGTTTATCAGGGTGCAATCAAAAGCTTCAGAATTGTGTCTCTTGCAGTCTACCATGTGCTTAGTGCCAGATTAGTATTTCACCAATGGAAATCAGTCCTCATATGGACTGAGAAAACACTATCATTCACTTTTCATTTATCCATCTTTTTTCTTGTTGAATGTGTAGGAGCAACTATTTTTTGTAAATTTTATATATCAACAAACTTATCTAAGTTACTGATTATTTATTTTTTGAAATTTTACTTTGGAATTGACTTTAGTAAATTAGTGGCTCTCTACTTACACTATATCCTCTTATGTATTTTCCATTGTTGTATATCTTTGTCTCCATTACAAAACAAGTTTTATTTATCACTCTTATACTTTTTTCTTCTTTATAGTGGGAATCAAATCAAAAAGTGCTCTATCACTAAGTAATATCATCTCTGCCTAAGTTGCCTAATTTGTATTTGTGTGTGTGTGCATATGTGTGTGTGTGTGTGTGTGTGTGTGTGTGTGTGTGTGTTCACCAGAGATGAAACCCTGGTGTGCTGAAGCACTGAATTACTCCCCAAATACCTTTTTTTATTTTTATTTTTATTTTATTTTATTTTTTTATACTGAGCACTGAACCCAAGGGTGCATAACACCTAAGTCATATCCCAGATTTTTTTGTTCGTTTGTTTTGTTTTGTTTTGTTTTAATTTTCAGATAGGGTCTCATTATGTTGTTTATAGCTTTTATAAGTTGCTGAGGCTGGCTTTGAACATGCAATATTATTGGCTCAATCTCCTCAGCCACTGAGATTACAGTCATGCACCATGATGCACAGCTTATTTTTTTTTATTTTTTATTTTTGTGACAGGAAATCACTAAGGTACTTAAAGTCTTGCTAAATTGTTGAGGTTGCCTTTAAACTTGAGAACTTTTAGTCTTATGTTCTTGAGCTGCTGGAATTACAGGAATGCACCATCCTGACCAGGTGTCTTATACTTATTTTTCTGGCCTCACCATTCCAACTTACTGAAATTATGTATATCATCATGCCTGGTGATTGCTGAGCATGTGTGAGGTCCTGGGTTTGATTATCAGCACCACATATATATGAATAAATAAAAATTAGAGTCCATCTACCACACACACACACACACACACATATACATATAATATATTTGAAGCAAGATACATGCTTAAAATTTATTTCTTATTTTACTACTAAATTGACATTTGTTAATAACAACTACTAACATTTGTTAATAACACTTTTTTTTTGATCCCATGTTATTATTATACTTAGGCTTCATGAAACTGGATAATGAACTAAGAGAAATGTATGTCTCAGGGGAGTATTACAATTATTTGGTTATTTAAAACTTATATCTTGTACCTGTGATTTGCTACTTTATCACTTTCAAATAGGCACTAAAAATGAAGCCAATGAATGTGTATGTTGGATTTTTCAGGTATGAACTGAGTGCTGATATTTTAAAGAAAAATTAGATAATTTATTATTATTAGTAGTAGTAGTAGTAGTAGTACCAGGGATTGACTCAGGGGCACTCGACCACTGGGTCACATCCCCAGCCCTTTTTTTTTTTTTTTTTTTTTAGGTACCAGGGATTGAACTCAGGGGCACTCGACCACTGGGTCACATCCCCAGCCCTTTTTTGTATTTTATTTAGAGACAGGGTCTCACTGAGTTACTAAGTGCCTCACCATTGCTGAGGCTGGCTTTGAACTCGCGATCCTCCTGCCTCAGCCTCCCAAAGTGCTGGGATTACAGGCGTGCGCCACCGCGCCCGGCTTAATTTATTAATTTATATTTACTAAATTGCAAGTATTAGATTTTACAGGGTACTGTTGATTGAACCCATTGGCACTTTACCAATGAGCCACAGCCTTAAGCCTTTCAATTTTAAGACAGGGTCTCACTAAGTTGCTTAGGGCCTTGGTAAGTTACTAAAGTTGGACTGAAACTTGCAATCCTCTTGCCTCTACTTCCAACATTGCTGTGATTACAGGAGTGTGTCACTGCACCTGTAGAGATATCAGATTTTTTTTTTGTACCAGAAATTGAACTCAGGGGCACTTGACCACTGGTCCACATCTCCAGCCCTTTTTATATTTCACTAGAGACAGCATCTCACTGAGTTGCTAAGTGCCTCATTATTGCTGAGGCTGGCTTTGAACTTGCGATCCTCCTGCCTCAGCCTCCCAAGTGCTAGGATTACAGGTGTGTACCACCACGCCCAGCTGAGATATCAGATTTTTAAGACAGCACACTTGGAAATAAAGTTGCTTAGCTGGCTTTGTACTTGTAATCCTCTGGCCTCAGCCTCCCAAATTGCTGGGATTATAGATATATAATAAATTTTATAAATTGGATCTTTGCTCATTATTGATATAACAACTGTGTACATAACATGACAGGGATCTTTATGCTCAGAATCTTATTCTTAGGTTTCATTTTGTATTTTAGTAAATACCATTTGACTTCCTTTTCATACATCTGACTGTTCCTTTGCATAGTTTCTTCTGTTTGAAAATATGGATGTGGGATGAAGATTTTTTCTTTCTCTTTTTTTTTTTTTTTTTTTTTTTTTGTAACTGGGGATTGAACTCAGGGGCACTTGACCACTGGGTCACATCCCCAGCCCCTTTAAAAAATATTTTACTACAAACAGGATCTCACTGAGTTGCTAAGTGCCTCACCATTGCTGAGGATGGCTTTGAACTGGCAATCCTCCTGCCTCAGCCTCAAAAGTGCTGGAATTACCTGGCTTTGAAATTTTTTTTTTAACACAGTTCTCTGCCTTGAGGTGCTAGATGAAGACCCAGGATCTATGCATCAGAATAGGTAAGAGAGATGGCCAACACTGAACTAGAGAAAAAGCAGGATTGATGAGGGTGAGGTGCCCATAGAATTGAGGACTGTGTGAGGCTGAAAACACTAATCAGCAGGTTGACCAAATTTATAATCTGTATGAAATAAATAGGCAATTTAAGAAAGCACATGTGTGAAGTATTACAAGACTGTGGTTAATCATGTGGTATTTTCATTCATTTATAAAACAACAACAAAAAGAGTAATAACAGAATGTTAATTAGAACATGCTAAAAGTTCATTTTCACAATAAAAAATGTATAAAATAAAAATGAAAAAATTGGCATTAGATATTCTTTCAAAAAGAGATAAATAGCCAGATGGTGGCACATGACTGTAATCCCAGGACTGGGGAGTCTGAGTCAGGAGGAATATAAATTGGAGACCAGCCTAATAAACTTAAAAAAAACGCTGTGTCACAATTAAAAAAAAATGGGGATGTAGTTCGAGAAATTGAGATTAGAACTGTTTATTTGTACTTGGGATGTGTCAAACAGTAAAATACCTGCCATGCTAGTGCAAGATCTTGGGTTTGATTTCAAGCACTGCATACACACACACACACACACACACACACACAAATGCATATTTAATTTCATAAGTATAGTAAACTCTTCACAACTTTACAATAGTGCTTGGTATATAGATATATTTTTCCTATATATTTATCACAAATTATAAATGAGCAAAAAGGAAAACAAAAATGATGATTTTATACACATAGCCACAGTATATTCACGTAAATGTAAGTAGAACTCATAATAAAAAAATCAGTGTTTTTTTAAAAAATTAGTTACATTTTAAAAAATATTTATATGTTTGTTTTAGCTGTATGCAGTGCCTTTTTTTATGTGCTGCTGAGGATCAATCCTGGGCTGTGCACATGCTATGCGAGTGCTCTACCACTAAGGCACAAACCCAGCCCCTCAGTTACATTTTTATTACCTTATTTTACTGGCTGGGATTTTGGCTGCTTTATACATTTCATAAAAAAAATTATCTATTCATTTGGGCAAAGCACATGTAAAATTAAAATTAACTTTATAAACACTTCAGGGTATAATTCTTCATCATTCAGTATATTCACATGTGTACCATCACCAATATTCAGTTCTAAAAATTATTTGAGATGAAAAACAACTAGTGCCCACAAGCAGTTTTTTCTTTTTTTCTCATTGAGATAGATTTTGGCAATAATTAATCTGTTTTTTTTTTTTTTTTTTTTTTTTTTTTGTGGTTACCGGGGATTGAACTCAGGGGCACTCGACCACTGGGTCACATCCCCAGCCCTTTTTTGTATTTTATTTAGAGGCAGGGTCTCACTGAGTTGCTAAGTGCCTCGCCATTGCTGAGGCTGGCTTTGAACTCGCGATCCTCCTGCCTCAGACTCCCAAAGTGCTGGGACTACAGGCATGTGCCACTGCGCCCGGCTAATCTGTTTCTAACATAACATAATTAGCTGAGAATTAATTCTGCACCCACCTCAGAATTGTGAAAATCTTCCTCTTTAAAATTTTAAAGTCTTACTACTAGACAAACAAACAAACAACAACAACAACAAAACAGATTCATCTATATAGAGATGATTAATATGCTAGGAATTCTAGCTACTTGGAATTCTGAGGCAGGGAAATGCAAATTTAGTTTCAGCCACTAAGCAAGAATCTGTTTTAAAATAAACGTAAAAAGGGGCTGGAGATAAAGCTTAGTATTATAGCACCCCTGAGTTCAATTCCCAGTATACACACATATGCCTATATATATTTATATAATAAAAATTTTTTTTAAAGACATCAGAAGTTTTTTAAGAATATTTATTTATTTGCTTTTAGTTGTACACAATGCAATGCATTTATGTTTACGTGGTGCTGAGGATCAAACCCGGGCTGCGCACGTGCTAGGCGAGCACTCTACCGCTGAGCCACAACCCCAGCCCTACATAATAAAATTTAAACGAAGTATATAAATAATCACATGAACATAATAAACAGTCAGGCACTATATACTAATCATAAAAGAAGGGTAATATTTATACATATAGTAAAAGCATATATAACTT
This sequence comes from Tamias sibiricus, assembly GCA_025594165.1. NCBI lineage: Eukaryota > Metazoa > Chordata > Mammalia > Rodentia > Sciuridae > Tamias > Tamias sibiricus. Next base: position 4,245,206 of record CM046675.1, on the reverse strand, counting down.
TAGTAAAAATGGGCACATGATTCACATGCATTTTAATTTCACCTAATATAGTCCTAAAGTGAGAAGTCAGTAGAATTTCTATTCAATTATAATATATAGGTATAAAAATGAAAACAATATTCATTGATGTAAGAAAACCTACTAAACAACACTGAAGCTATTCCAAAGAGTGGAACTCAAAAAGGAACACGAGAATTTGAGAAAATGTAACCCACAAAATTTTGCATAACGGTATTATTTTAGAAATCCTTCTTTAAAAATTTATCTGTAGTTACAGATGGAGAGAATGCCATTATTTTATTTTTTTGTTTTTAAGTGGTACTAAGGATCAAATCCAGTACCTTACATGTGTGAGACAAACTCTCTGCCAATGAGTTACAGCCCAAGTTCTATAAATAATTTTTAAACCACATTTATCAGCTATAATTTTATAGCCACTAGGAGCAGGCATTGTGAATCACTGCTATTAATTACATGGCAGAGCCGGGCATGGTGGTGCACGCCTGTAATCCCAGCACTTTGTGAGGCTGAGGTATGAGGATCGCGAGTTCAAAGCCAGCCTCAGCAAGGCACTTAGCAACTCAGTGAGACCCTGTCTCTAAATAAAAATACAAAAAAAGGCTGGGGATGTGACCCAGTGGTCGAATGCCTCTGAGTTCAATCCCCAGTACCACGAAAAAAAATTACATGGCAGAAAAATTTTGCATAAAATCCAAGTATAAGAATTTATAAAAGCTTTGATGAGAAAAACTTGAATGAATAAATATTTAAATTATATTAAAGAATCAATTCAAGGATATTAATACATTAAATATTTTAACCTAGAGATATTCAGAATTGTTCACAGATTTTCTAGAGAGCCCACCAGGATCCATAAATGTCTGTCAGATTATGCAAATCTTCACAGGGATTAGGGAGTACTTTGTAATTTGAATACAGGGAGATCAGTGGAAAACAAGAAGGAACTTAAAGAATTGGGAAGCATGACAGCATGTATACTCTTTTTTTTTTTTTTTTTTTTTTTGTGGTACCAAACACAGGGCAGTGTATACTCTTTAATGAATACAAGAGAAAGAAACCTAGGTTTGGAAAAATAATTTCTGCTGGAATTTAGCTTCTCAATATTTTAAAATGTGACTTCCACTTTGACATTTGGATGTCTTATCTGTATTTTTTTTGCTTAATTGATTTAAACCAACATGGATATATGGATACTGTCACTTTTCTCCTTTTCTCTTCAAATTCCAAGGTTATTGCTTTGGGGACAGAAAAATGACCAAGGATGACTTAAAAACAACAAGATGTAGCCAGGCGTGGTGGCGCACGCCTGTAATCCCAGCACTTTGGGAGGCTGAGGCAGGAGGATCGCGAGTTCAAAGCCAGCCTCAGCAATGGCGAGGCACTTAGCAACTCAGTGAGACCCTGTCTCTAAATAAAATACAAAAAAGGGCTGAGGATGTGGCCCAGTGGTCGAGTGCCCCCAAGTTCAATCCCCAGTACCACAAAAAAAAAAAAAAAAAAAAAAAAGAAAAGAAAAAAAAAAAACAAGATGTGTTTGTTGGAAAATAAAGTATGGCTCACTTTTTAATTTTTTTAGTAACTACTGATATTTTTTTCATGCTGTCCTCAATAGAAAAAAAAAAAAAAAAAAAAAACCAAAGAAAAGAAAGAAAGAGTAGCTGGGTGTGGTGGCTCACGCCTGTAATCCTAGCACCTGGGAGGCTGAAGCAGGAGGATCCTGAGTTCAAAGCCAGCCTCAGCAATGGCAAGGCACTTAGCAACTCAGTGAGGCCCTGTCTCTAATAAAATACAAAAAAGAGATGGGGATGTGGCCCAGTGGTTGAGTGCCCCTGAATTCAATCCCTGGTACAAAAAAAAAAAAAAAAAAAAAAAAAAGAGAGAGAGAGAGAGAGAGAGAGAAGATTCTACACAATTATTTTTCCAAAAGTTTCTTTTCAGACAGAAACACTAAAATACTTTGGAATGATTTTCAATCTCCAGACTGTGACCACTGCTTTGCAAAGATAGGTTAAACATATAATTTCAGTTATCTTATATTAGACAAAGTCACCAAAAATGTACATTGGATAGCCTCTTCAACAAGTGGTGCTTGGAAAACTGGAAATCCATATGCAAGAAAATGAAATTAAACCTCTGTACCTCACCATGCACAAAATTCAACTCAAAAGTGGATCAAGGATCTAGGAATTAGACCAGAGACACTACACCTAATAGAAGAAAAAGTAAGCTCGAATCTCCAATATGTTGGATTAGGCCCCAAATTCCTTAATAAGAATACGTAGCACAAGAATTAATATCAAGAATCAACAAATGGGATAGATTTAAATTACAAAGCTTCTTCTCAGCAAAAGAAACAAACAGTGAGGTGAATAGAGAGCCTACTAATTGAAACAAATTTTTACCACACACATGTCAGATAGAGCACTAATCTCTAGAATATACAAAGAACTCAAAAATCTTAACACCAAGAAAACAAATAACCCCATCAATAAATGGGCCAAGGAACTGAACAGACACTTCTCAGAAGAAGATATACAATCAATCAACAAATACCTGAAAAAAATGGTCAACATATCTGGCAATTAGAGAAATGCAAATCAAAACCACTCTAAGATTTCATCTCACACCAGTCAGAATGGCAGCTATTAAGAACACAAACAATAAATGTTGGCGAGGATGTGGAGAAAAAGGCATGCTCATACATTGTTGGTGGAACTGCAAACTGGTACAGCCAATATGGAAAGCAGTATGGATATTCCTTGGAAAACTTGGAATGGAACCACCTTATGACCCAGCTATCCCACTCCTCAGTGTATACCCAAAGGACTTAAAAACAGCATACTACTGGGACACAGCCACATCAATGTTTATAGCAGCACAATTCACAATAGCTAAACTGTGGAACCAACCTAGATGCCCTTCTGTAGATGAATGAATAAAGAAAATGTGGTATATATACACAATGGAGTATTACTCAGCAATAAGAGAGAATAAAATCATGGCATTTGCAGGTAAATGGATGAAGTTAGAGAATATAATGCTAAGTGAAATTAGCCAATACCCAAAAGCCAAATGCCAAATGTTTTCCCTGATATAAGAAGGCCAATTCACAGTGGGGTTTGGACGGAGAGCACAGGAGGATTAGAGGAACGCTAGAATGGCCAATGGGGAGGGAGGGAAAGGGCAGGCACAAAAGGGTAAAGAAAAAAAAAAGATGGTAAAATGAGATGAATATCATTACCCTAAGTGCATGTATGAAGTCACAAATGGTGTGACTATACTTTGTATACAACCAGAGATTTGTAAAAATGTGCTCTACAAGTATAATATGAAATGTAATACATTCTGCTGTTATTTCTAACAACTTAAAATAAAAAATAAATTTGAAAAAAAAAAGATTATAGGCTGGGGATATAGCTCAGTCGGTAGAGTGCTTGCCTCACATGCACAAGGCCCTGGGTTCAATCCCCAGCACCACCTGGGGTGGGGGGGAGGAAAAAAAGATTATAAAAAGAAAAATCATTAACATTGAAGCTGCAAGAAATATTATACAAAGAAGAAAATTCAATATTAGTGGTGAATTAGGAATTCTGAAGGAAATTTAGGCTCACCCACAAAGACCAGGTTTCTATACACCTCTAACATCACATCTCCATATAAAGTCTGCTGAAAAGCATCCAGGCATTTCCACTCCTCTTCAGAGAAATCAATGGCCACATCCTTGAATGTCAATGGTTCCTGAAATGAAAATGAATAAATACGTATCACATCAACCATATGATCAATGACACAGTTTTTAATTTGACAGAAGTTGTAATGACAGAAGTGCTGGCTCTCACATAGGTGAGTGACCTCAATCATTTAATATAATAGTTTTTTTGTGGTTCTGGGAATTAAAGCCAAGGCCTTGTGCATGCAAGGCAAGCACAATACCAACTGAGCTATATCACCAGCCCAAATAATTAGTTATAAGCAGTGAAATTGGTAAATAAATTCGGTATAATAAGACCCAGAGAGCAGAACATGTGAAGCAAAACACTGAAGCAAAAAAGAAGGGAAAAATTCCAACATAATCCTAATGCATAAATAACAGTTTGCATAAGTTATTGATTATTCAAAAGAAGCACATATAAATACAGCAGTGATACTTGACATATACATAGCAAAATTATAACTAACAACAAGACTCATAGGACAGTGGTCACCTCTGTGTGCCCAAGAAATATGAGATCAATGAGACATACTGAAACTTCCAACTGCCTGCATATATATTTGAATGTCAATCTCCAAAGTTGTCTATATTCTCATTATTTAAGCATACCATAAAACAAGTACTTTATTTTAAAAAGATTACTTCTTCAGACCACAACATCATAACTCATTTTTCAAATAATAAAATAAAAATTTTAGCTATCAAACTATTTCAAACACTTAGGAATTGGGCAAACTTGAATTACATGACACAAAGTTTTAACAAAAGAAACAATAGAAAAGCAAATTAAGTGATTAGACTGTTAAACCCACAGTTCATTAAAAAAAGAAAACCTGACACATCAGATTAAACATTCCCAGATTTGGGGAACCAGTCCTACTGTGAAATTGTATCAACAATTGGTTCATTTCAAAGTAGAGAGTGAAGGAATGCTAAGCAGGTAAGGAAAAAATTCTGAAAGATTCTAGCATCCTAAATGCCCACCTGACTGTGCAGAAATACTGCATCTTCCAGGGTCTCAATGTTCACCAGGGAACAAACACATACCTAGAGTTAGTTTAAGGTTCTTATCTGTGATGCTTTTTTCTGCCACAGACTTTTTTTTTAAATTATGGGCCAAACCTAAGTGCACCCTAATACTGAGATGCATTTCCAAAATTCTGATGTTTTCTTTTTTTCCCCTTTAATTTTGAGACAGGAAATCAGAGCCTTAAGCCCCTCTAAATATATAGAGTGGCCTTGAATTTAACCTCTTCTGCCTCATCCCCCACATCGCTGGGATTACTGGTGTGTGTGCCAATACACATGCTCTGTAACAACTCTTGATACCAAATGTGCAAATTTGCACAACAACCAATGTTTTAACAAATAGTTGTCCTATATTTCAATTCTGAAACCCCTTAGTATAGATGCCACAAGTTTGGGGTTCAGTCCTATAGAATTTTAGTATATTGAGGTACCAGTTTCAAGCCCCAGAATAACATCTGCATTTATGATCAGTTTCCTATAAATTGGGGGTCTCTACAACTTCACCTTCATGTTACATAATCTGATAGAACTACTCATGGAACAAAAGAGCACATTTATGTATACCAGGTTCTTATATATAAAAAATAAATAAATCAGGAAGGTGAAAATAGAAAACATGCATAGAGCATGAAAATTATCACAGGAAGATGGGGCACTGTATAGTCCATTTGAGAAAGTAGCTGGTTTAAGATATTATCTCCAATTTGGTTTTCTGCTACAGCAGTGAAGAACTTTCTTCCCATTATGAATAGAAGATCCTCCCTCTTTTATTTATTGTGATTCAGAAACTCACTCTGCGTTTTCCCATTTTTTTTTCCATCAAAAATATTTAACTGAACACCTTTACATTCAGTGGTCAGTACAAAATATCTGTAACCAAACTCAGCTTAAATCTCTTCCCTATATACAAACCTTAAAACATAGAGCCATCTTATGTCAGCCCCAACCAACACACACACCATTTTTCTAACAATTCCTAAGTATTGATTGGCTTCAAGATAAAAGATTCTTTCATTTGGAATGTTGACTTATTTTTGGAATGTTGACTTACTATAGGGCATTCTGCAACTGAGATACATCCTTAGCCCTTTAAATTAATTTTTTTTGAGACAGGATCTCAATAATTTGCTCCACTAAGCTTGAACTTGTGAACTTTTTGCCTATCCCTTGAGGTCGTTGTGATTACAGGCATGTCCTAATGTGCCCAGCAAGATCTTAAGGTTCTACTTCCTTTGATCCATTCCCTTTCACCTTCTTTTTTGCTCTTCCCTCTAAAAAGAAGCCCTTGACAGCCTAACCTTCAAGATGCATCTGTACCTTATGTTTGAAAATTTCCCAGTATTGCAAAATATATATATATATATATTTTTAAAGCACCACTTATTACCCATATCTGAATGTGTCTAATCTGACAGATAAATAGCTCTTAGTCATCCAAAATGTTGTTCTTTTACAGGCTCAAAATTTGACCTCAGATTGAATATAATTTTTCTAAAATTTTCTATATCTTTCCTCTTTGGAAACATTTTTTATCTTTCAAATATTTGTGATTAATTATATTTCAAAGTTAATGAGAATGTTAGACTGAGAATTTCTGCATCCACCATCCTATCTGTTTAAATAATCTGTGACCATCCCAAACTTGAGTCACTGCACTATGTCCTACAATCTGTGTGTAGTGAGTTTTGTCTTGAAGACATCTGCACAAACACACTAGGATGCTTTTTTTCCCTAATTCTTTGATATAGTTTATTCTCCTTTCAAATGGAATCAATGTGTTCAGCAGCACTGTATTTCTGAGCATTTGAACCTAACATTTGGGGGAAATAATATTAATATTCCAATATATGATCTTTTTTGATGAAATATATACAGCACATTCCTGTAATCTATAAAATATCCAGCTAGTCCAACAAGGTGCTCCATTCCCCAACTTCAAACTGCATTATCTAGTCAATTCAACAAACAAGGCAGCTTCAGGCATGTAGGGTCAGCTTCATGCAATTCTTACACCAACAAATAGTCAAAGACTTGGCAGATACTGAAGAGGCATCACACTCTAAAGTTTCTTATGGAGGCCCTAAAACTGGTGTCTATGCTTATAAAAGACAAATAGACAAGAGGTTCAAAGATGTTTTATTTTAGTATCAAGGATTGAACTCAGAAGTACTTAACCACTGAACAACATTCCTCCACTTTTATTTTTTATTCTCAAACTTGTGATCCTTCTGCCTCAGCCTACTAAATTGTTGGAATTATGGACATGCATCTTCTTCACACTGGAATTACCTCCAAGTATATTTTAAAAAATATTTATTTATTTGCTTTTAGTTGTACTCAATGCATTTTTACCTGGTGCTGAGGATCGAACCCGGGCCGTGCATGTGCTAGGCGACCACTCTACCGCTGAGCCACAACCCCAGCCCTCCAAGTACATTTTATAAAGTTTTGTGCTATATTCTTCTTTTCCTCTCACATGAAACTGCACACACACACACACATTTTATTTTAACGCTACCTGAAACTCAGCAAAAAAGATGAATTAATATGCTGTGTTAGGAGCTGGGACTGTGGCTCAGTGGTAGAGTGCTCGCCTAGCACATGCACGGCCCACGTTCAATCCTCAGCACCACATAAAAATAAACGCATTGTGTACAACTAAGCAAATAAATAAACATTTAAAAAATATGCTGTGTTATTTTAAAAGTTCCACAGGGAAGTATACTTCATAATATACTGAAATAGCTGAGGAAAGATGACATTTAGGAAAATCATGCTTATCATGCATTTGGAAAATGCATTAAAAAAATGGGTAACACCTGCTAATGAAAGAGAAACTGAAAACTCCATGGACCACAACTACTCCCAAATATGAATTATTTACATCAGTCAGAATTCTCATGTCATGACCCTGTTTATAACATCCAGTCTAAAGGGGTGTGGGAAGGAAGGTACTGACTTTAGATCCAGGCTGAGGTCACCAATAAGGCACAAGACAAAAAAAATTAGTATCCTGATTGTCAACCCTATTTTGTGGGTAAGAAATGGCAGAATATTGAGCTCTGTCAAATTTGGACTAGGCTTAACAGATTACAAAGGTGACCTCAGGTTATGGATGGTGGTTCACCCATATAATCTCAACTGCTCAGTATACCTAGTCAGGAGGATCAAGAGTTCAAAATCAGCCTCCACAAAATCAAGTGTGTTGCCGCCTGAAGCGCTTGGAGCAACGGAGCCACGGGAAGAAGTTCAGAGGCAAACTGGAGACAAACAGCTTTTTATTCTGATAACTTTTCTCTCTGGTTCTAACAACGACTAACACACGCCACACACACCACCAAAATGGCCCTGACCCGATCAGCAATTTCGGCCAAGTCACTCGAGATCCCGGGACAAGTCCCGTGAGAGTACGGAAGGCGACAATGCCCAAATCTCCACGGCTCATAGTCAACCGCAATTCAAGCCATCTTTCCAAACAGGGCTCCTGCATTTCCCCCTTTTTGTTTTAAAAGAGGTAATGCTCTAGGACGTCTATGTGCAACCAACATTCTTACCCGTCATCGGATAATCAAGGCTGTGCCCTTGACTCCTGTCTTAGGTTGATATGTCGGCCACATGAGACTGTCCCGTGCGACTGTGCCTGTCTTAGGTTGTCCCCCTCTGGGGATCTTACCCGTCATTGGCTAACCAGCCATCCAATGGAGCCCTTTAGGATCGACTATATATGATGACTAACAGCCGTCCAAATTGTGAGGAGATGTTGCGGCTTTAAGGCAACAAGCCTTTTGGTGATGAGCCAAATTGCATAGCATATCAAATTGTTTAAACAAATCAGCTGCCCTAAGTTCCATCAAGTAACACACTGAATTCTCTAGACAAATACCCACAAGGCATTGTCCCGTAAAGTCCCAAACAATGAAAGATCAAAATGTCCATTTGTTATAACATGTTGATGTAGGAGGCCCCATGCATGTAGAGCAGAGGCCACACTGTTGGTGAGGTTGTTTGATGTTTGAGCAGCAGACGTCTTTTTTATGTTTAGACAATGCCACCGGCAAATCTTCAGGGCCCGCTACCTAGAAACTCAAGCATCAATTATTAAAGGAAAGGCAGTGCTATTGCAGCACTGAGTCAAGAGGCGAGTTGTCAAACTACAAAATAGAATAATTAGATTAGAAAATTAAAGTTGATTTTTGTTCACATACATCGCTGGTTGAGCTTTTACAAACATAAGTTGGAAAAATGTCATATTTAGAACAAAACAAAGAAAGACTGAGGGTAATTACTGCATTAAAGATAGATTAAAGAAAAGGTAAAGGCACTTGAGAGAAATAATTTGTTAGCTGGAACCCTTGAGTCTCTGTATACAGAGCAATTTTTTTACCTGTTGAGATAATTGAAATTAATGAGCTATTAAACAAATGAAGTTAATAACAAATAAACAATCTTAAGTCAAAACACCAAAATATCAGGTTATATAGCACTAGTCATATTTGTTTGCTAAAGAGAAGTCCCAGGGACACCTATAAATCAAAATTGAAAGTACCTTCATTTATAAAATTATTTACCTAAAATGAATACTCTTTTTTTTTTTTTTTTTTTTTTTTTTTTTTTTTTTTTTTTGTGGTACCACTCGACCAAATTTTTATTTAGAGACAGGGTCTCACTGAATTAAGTGCCTCGCCATTGCTGATTTGGGGATTACAGGCGTGATACCGCGCCCGGCTAAAATGAATATCTTAACCTATGAATTATTATTTGGATCCATATATATTTTTCTTTTTCATAAGCCCTTTGTTCTTTGTGACGTCACACTGGACAGACGAACAAGCATACAAACATATATTTGTGACGTCACATTAACATGAAATGTAGACAAATGTACAGACATAAAAACATGTATAAAAAGAAAAAAAAAAAAAACAAACAATTGTGTGCACACTAAAGAGATATCTCCTTGTCCCGGCCGGGAGAAATGACACTTAAGTTGTGAAATATTTTGAAAGACTCTTTTGAGGGAATCATTCTGTACCTTCATCTTGGTCCTCTTGATTTTGTACCTTTTTTATTAATCTTGATTCTTCAATAACTTCATCTTGATCATTTTGATGTGGTACCTGTTTTATTAATCTAGATGGTATCCATATTGGAGAGGATTCGTCTTTTGGAAAAACACAAACAGATCCTCTTCCCCAAATTAATACTGGATCTGGACCCTTCCATGTACCTGAAAGAACATCCTTCCAGTAAACCAAAGGTTTATGTTGTTGGTGTGGATTCCAATGTCTGTCTCCAGCAGAATAACCATTAGAGTCTAAAGTTAGAAAATTTAAGGTAAACAGGGCAACTGCCAATCTGTCCTTAGGACTTTTCCAATTTCCTTCTTTTTGTTTTAATAACATAATTTTCAGTGTTCGGTTTGCTCTTTCAATAATGCCCTGACCCTGAGGATTGTATGGGATGCCTGTTTTATGGGATATATTGAATTTTGCGCAAAACTGCTTGAAAGATGAGGACGTATATGCAGGGCCATTATCTGTTTTAAGCATTTTGGGGATGCCCAATGCAGCAAAAGCTTGCAAACAATGAGATGTAACATCTTTAACTTTTTCTCCAGAATGTAAGGAAGCAAAAATCATGCCTGAGCATGTATCTATAGTCACATGAATAAATCGCAATTTTCCAAAACTTGGCTCATGAGTAACATCCATCTGCCACAAATGATTGGGCATTAATCCTCTAGGGTTAACTCCGAAATGAGGATTGGGCAAATGTGTCATACAAGATTTACAATCTTTTACAATTGTTCTGGCTTGCTCCTTTGTGATTTTAAACCTACGTTGCAAGGTGGTGCTGTTGACATGAAACTGGGAATGAAATAAAGTAGCTTGTTGTAGCGCTGAAAGTATAAATACTGTTTTTGTAAGTTCATCAGCCTTTTGATTACCTTCATGGAGGGGACCAGGCAAATTAGTATGTGCTCTAATATGGCCTACAAATAGAGGTTCTTTTCTTGCCCACAAAAGTTTTTGTATTTGATAAAACAATTTAAAGGCTGGAGTATGAGGTGCTATTGGTCCTGCTAACTCTAATTTTGGGACGGCTTGTACAATATAGTGGCTATCTGAAAAAATGTTTACGGGCTGGTCCCTAAAATTTTCCAGAGCTCTTACCACAGCTTCCAGTTCCACTAGTTGAGCTGATTTGTGTGCAGTTATGTAAGTCATATTTTCTTTTTTAGTGACTACTGTAGAAGTACCATTTGAGGACCCATCTGTAAATACATTAAATGCCTTAGGAATAGGTTGATTTTTTATTACCTGTGGAAATATAATAGGATGATTAATACAAAAAGATAATATAGGGGACTTAGGAAGATGATTATCAAAATTTGCAGAAGTAGAGCATTTAGCTATAGCCCAATCATTATCATTGAAGCATAAGTATTCAATCTGTGATGATGAATAGGGAGTAATAATAGTAGCAGGGTGAATGCCAAATATTTTAGTGGAAGTCTTAAGTCCTTGAAGAATAAGTTTAGCCACCATGGAGGTATAAGATTCAATTATACTTTTAGGAGAGACGGGCAAATGTATCCATAATAAAGGCCCTTGTTGCCAAAATACTCCTGTGGGTGTATATTGTGAAGAAATAATAATCAACATCAGCGGTTGAGTTAAATCAAATCTATCACAATGAGCTCCTTCGATGGCTTTTTCTACTAATTTTAAAGCTTTCCTAGCATCAGGAGTCAATGTTCGTGGTGAAGATGGATCAGGATCTCCACGAAGGATGTCAAATAAAGGTTTTAGTTGGCCAGTAGTGAGATTTAGTGTAGGGCGAAGCCAATTAATGTCTCCCAGTAGTTTTTGGAAATCATTGAGGGTGGTCAGATGTTCTTTATTTATTAAAATTTTTTGGGGTCTAACAAAAGTATCCATGATTTTAAATCCTAAATATAATATGGGAGATCTGGTTTGAACTTTTTCTTCTGCTATATATAATCCATATTTTTTTAAATTTTCTACCACATCACTGAATATATTAAATAAGATTTTTTGATTAGGGTGGGCCAATAAAATATCATCCATGTAATGTAGACACATGAGATTTGGATATTTATTTTTAATGGGTTGGATAGCCTTGTCCACATATATTTGGCATATGGTGGGGCTATTAGCCATTCCCTGTGGTAAAACCTTCCATTGATATCTCTGATCAGGGCCATTATTGTTCATAGAAGGAACGGAAAAAGCAAACCTGGGGGCATCCAGAGGATGTAGGGGAATAGAAAAGAAGCAATCCTTTATATCAAGAGTAATAAGATGGAAATTTTTTGGAATAGCTACGGGACTAGGAAGTCCAGGTTGAGTAGGCCCCATAACTTGCATGGTTTTATTGATTTGTCTAAGATCATGTAACAATCGCCATTTTCCTGACTTTTTCTTGATCACAAATATGGGGGAATTCCAGGGAGAGGTGGAAGGTTCTATATGACCTGCTTCTAATTGTTCCTGAACTAATTGGTGGGCCGCTTGTAATTTCTCTTTAGATAGGGGCCACTGAGGGACCCACACTGGCTTATCAGAAAGCCATGGTATTTTCAAAATTATTTTCTCAGTGGCCCCGAAAAAAAATATCTTTTTCCTTTATGACAATGATTACTTTTAGGGTTAAGATTACTCTGTACTTTTTGATAATGAGTTCTTTTATGGTTAAGATTACCCTGTAGGTTTTCACATTTAACATCTGCAGGCTTGGTTGCAAGGTGTACTCCCATTTGTTGCAAAATATCTCTTCCCCATAAAGTAACCGGTAGAATAGGTAAAACATAAGGCTGAAATGTTCCTTTATGGCCTTCATCATCCTCCCATTTTAAAATTACTGCACTTTTATCTGGGAGGTTATTATATCCCAAGCCTCTTAAACTGGTTGAAGCTTTTTGCAGAGGCCAGTGCTTGGGCCATTGGCGTAAATTAATAATGGAAGAGTCAGCTCCAGTATCTATTAATCCCTCCATTTCTATTCCTTGAATTTTTATTTTACACATAGGCCTCCTTGAACAGTCTCGAACCCAGCAAGCCATGGGACTTGAGTCAGTGGAACAAAATCCTCTATTGTTCCCTTCTTGAGGCATACCCATTTTAAATGAATTATGTAAATTGGGAAGGAGAAGCAACTGAGCAATTCTATCTCCTTGATTAACAGAACTTACACTTTGGGGTGAGCTAAGCATTATTTTTATTTCCCCTTTGTAGTCTGAGTTTATTACACCTGGGGTCACTTGCAAACCTAATAAGCTTTTAGGACTATGCCCGATAATAAGTCCTACAGTCCCTGAGGGAAGAGGTCCCCTGACTCCTGTGGGAATCAGTTGAACCCCCATTTCAGGTGTTAACACTATTCGGGCGGTGGAACAGAGGTCTAATCCTGCATTTCCTCTTGTTCCTCTGGCGAGGGAGTGGATGGGTAGTAGGGATTGTGTCGGGGAAGCATCTGAGTGGATGCTTGAGGATACTCCTTCTGCAATGCCCCGTACATTTGTGGGCCCCGGGGTACTGGGCCCCGTGCCCCGTTTTTTGAATTCCTGAACAAAGGATTTCCATGGATGTCAAATTTTGAATGGCATTTATTGGCCCAATGATTTCCCTTTTTACACCTGGGGCAGCGGCCTGGGGCACGGTATGAGCTTGATCTTATTTCTCTTTTGGGATTTTGCCTAGAATTGCCTGATTGATTATGATAATTTTGCCTGGAATATCCTGATTGATTATAATGTCTACGTTTAGCCTTTGTGAAATTTCGAGAGGAAGCACCTCTCATTGAGGCTGCAATCACATTTCCTGTGACAAAGGCGCCATTTATATCTTTACATAGTTGTATATATACGGAAAGATCCTTTTTAGTTCTCCATGGCCTGATGGCTGCTTGGCACCATTTATTTGCATTTTCATAAGCTAATTGAATAACTAAAGGCATAGCTTGGTCAACATCTGCAAACACACTACCTGCAGTTCTCAAAAGTCGATCAGCAAAGTCGGCATACGGCTCATTAGGTCCTTGAATCACTTTTGACAAGCTACCTTGTAGATCCCCAGGTCCTTGTACAGTTTTCCATGCCTCTAAGGCAGCTGCATTTATCTGAGCATATATATCTGAGTCATAATCTGTTTGAGCCTGTAAGTCTGCGAATTGCCCTTCTCCTGTGAGCATGTCTATATTATAGTTTTCAAACCCTGCAGCCGCGTTTCTTTTAGCCGTTTCTATACAAAGTTCTTGGAATTGCGATCGCCAAACCAAGAATTGCCCCCCGCTTAATGTTGCTTTACATAGACTTTTCCAGTCTGAGGGGGTTAAGCTAAAGGTGTTAAGGGACTCCAGCATACTCAACGTGAAAGGAGCTTGGGGCCCATAAGTCATTACTGCCTCTTTGAGATTTTTTATAGTTTTGAAATCTACTGACTGATGGACACTCTGTCCATTTTTCTTTTCAAATGCTGGCGGTTCCCAATGTATCTGTGAGTTGTCCTCGAGGGCGCATAAGCGATCAGAAAGACTTTTTATTTCTGTTTCTAAGGTATGCAAATGCCTAGTAATACCCTTCATATTTTCTGTAATGGATTCCACCCATGGGGGAGTAGTCACTTCCACAAGTGACTCCTCTGCCTGACGGACCTTTTTCTCGGTCTTTTTAAATTTCTTTTTCCTCATTTTCTCAGGATCACTTTTACTAGATTCCTCACCACTGCTAATTTCACTGACAGCAATATCCTGAGGCCCAGGTTCCAGTGAGAGCAAGTATCCTTCAGCTTTCGCCAATAACTTCCGAATAGCTTTAATAGCTTGGATTTTTGTCATTTTTGGGTCTCTTCTAATACTCTCTTTACTGGTCTCAGTTGGCCCAGTGGAATCTACACTTTTTTGATCACTTTCACTTTTGTCTATATACTCCTCACTGAGAACAGAGTCAGGTATATCAAGGAGTCTTTGCATAGCCTCTATCACTTGGGATTCAGTTATATTCGAACCCATCTTTAGAGACCTTTCAGTTCTTACCTGTCCGCTCCGAAGTTCCCCGTACGGGCCGCCACCTGTTGCTGCCTGAAGCGCTTGAAGCAACGGAGCCGCGGGAAGAACTTCAGAAGCAAACTGGAGACAAACAGCTTTTTATTCTGATAACTTTTCTCTCTGGTTCTAATAATGACTAACACACGCCAAAAACACACCCTAAAATGGCGCTGACTCGATCAGCAATTTCGGCCAAGTCACTCGAGATCACGCAACAATCCCGTGAGACTACGGGTGGCGACAAAGGCCAAATCTCCACGGCTCATAGTCAACCGCAATTCAAGCCAATCCCCAAACAGGGCTCCTGCAGGTTGTCCCCCTCTGGGGATCTTACCCGTCATTAGCTAACCAGCCATCCAATGGAGCCCTTTAGGATCGACTGTGTACGATGACTAACAGCCATCCAATTGTGAGGAGATGTTGCGGCTTTAAGGCGACAAGCCTTTTGGTGATGAGCCAAATTGCAAAGCATATCAAATTGTTTAAACAAATCAGCTTCCCTAAGTTTTATCAAGTAACACACTGAATTCTCTAGACAAATACCCACAAGGCATTGTCCCGTAAAGTCCCAAACAATGAAAGATCAAAATGTCCATTTGTTATAACATGTTGATGTAGGAGGCCCCATGCATGTAGAGCAGAGGCCACACTGTTGGTGAGGTTGTTTGATGCTTGAGCAGCAGGGATGCTTGCGGCGGGCGCGATCCCTGCAGCTATAGCAGCAGACGTCTTTTTTATGTTTAGACAATGCCACCGGCAAACCTTCAGGGCCCGCTACCTAGAAACTCAAGCATCAATTATTAAAGGAAAGGCAGTGCTATTGCAGCACTGAGTCAAGAGGCGAGTTGTCAAACTACAAAATAGAATAATTAGATTAGAAAATTAAAGTTGATTTTTGTTCACACACATCGCTGGTTGAGCTTCTACAAACATAAGTTGGAAAAAATATCATATTTAGAACAAAACAAAGAAAGACTGAGGGTAATTACTGCATTAAAGATAGATTAAAGAAAAGGTAAAGGCACTTTAGAGAAATAATTTGTTAGCTGGAACCCTTGAGTCTCTGTATACAGAGCAATCTTTTACCTGTTGAGATAATTGAAAATAATGAGCTATTAAACAAATGAAGTTAATAACAAATAAACAATCTTATGTCAAAACACCAAAATATCAGGTTATATAGCACTAGTCATATTGTTTGCTAAAGAGAAGTCCCAGGGACACCTATAAATCAAAATTAAAAATACCTTCATTTATAAAATTATTTACTCTTAATTGAATACTCTTAACCTAGAATTAATTAAAGTTATTTGGATCCATATGTATATATATATATATTTTTTTTCATAAGCGCTTGTTATTTGTGACGTCACACTGGACAGATGCACAAACATACAAACATATATTTGTGACGTCACATTAACATGAAATGTAGACAAATATACAGACATAAAGACATGTATAAAAAGAAAAAAAAATACAATTGTGTGCACACTAAAGAGAGATCTCCTCGTCCCGGCCGGGAGGAATGACACTTAATTTGTGAAATATTTTGAAGGACTCTTTTCAGGGAATCATTCTATACCTTCATCTTGGTCCTCTTGATTTTGTACCTTTTTTATTAATCTTGATTCTTCAATAACTTCATCTTGATCATTTTGATGTGGTACCTGTTTTATTAATCTAGATGGTATCCATATTGGAGAGGATTCGTCTTTTGGAAAAACACAAACAGATCCTCTTCCCCAAATTAATACTGGATCTGGACCCTTCCATGTACCTGAAAGAACATCCTTCCAGTAAACCAAGGGTTTATGTTGTTGGTGTGGATTCCAATGTCTGTCTCCAGCAGAATAACCATTAGAGTCTAAAGTTAAAAAATTTAAGGTAAACAGGGCAACTGCCAATCTGTCCTTAGGACTTTTCCAATTTCCTTCTTTTTGTTTTAATAACATAATTTTCAGTGTTCGGTTTGCTCTTTCAATAATGCCCTGACCCTGAGGATTGTATGGGATGCCTGTTTTATGGGATATATTGAATTTTGCGCAAAACTGTTTGAAAGATAAGGACGTATATGCAGGGCCATTATCTGTTTTAAGCATTTTGGGGATGCCCAATGCAGCAAAAGCTTGCAAACAATGAGATGTAACATCTTTAACTTTTTCTCCAGAATGTAAGGAAGCAAAAATCATGCCTGAGCATGTATCTATGGTAACATGAATAAATCGCAATTTTCCAAAACTTGGCTCATGAGTAACATCCATCTGCCACAAATGATTGGGCATTAATCCTCTAGGGTTAACGCCGAAATGAGGAGTGGGCAAATGTGTCATACAAGATTTACAATCTTTTACAATTGTTCTGGCTTGCTCCTTTGTGATTTTAAACCTACGTTGCAAGGTGGTGCTGTTGACATGAAACTGGGAGTGAAATAAAGTAGCTTGTTGTAGTACTGAAAGTATAAATATTGTTTTTGTAAGTTCATCAGCCTTTTGATTACCTTCATGGAGGGGACCAGGCAAATTAGTATGTGCTCTATATGGCCTACGAATAGAGGTTCTTTTCTTGCCCACAAAAGTTTTTGTATTTGATAAAACAATTTAAAGGCTGGAGTATGAGGTGCTATTGGTCCTGCTAACTCTAATTTTGGAACAGCTTGTACAATATAGTGGCTATCTGAAAAAATGTTTACGGGCTGGTCCCTAAAATTTTCCAGAGCTCTTACCACAGCTTCCAATTCCACTAGTTGAGCTGATTTGTGTGCAGTTATGTAAGTCATATTTTCTTTTTTAGTGACTACTGTAGAAGTACCATTTGAGGACCCATCTGTAAATACATTAAATGCCTTAGGAATAGGTTGATTTTTTATTACCTGTGGAAATATAATAGGATGATTAATACAAAAAGATAACATAGGGGACTTAGGAAGATGATTATCAAAATTTGCAGAAGTAGAGCATTTAGCTATAGCCCAATCATTATCATTGAAGCATAAATATTCAATCTGTGATGATGAATAGGGAGTAATAATAGTAGCAGGGTGAATGCCAAATATTTTAGTAGAAGTCTTAAGTCCTTGAAGAATAAGTTTAGCCACCATGGAGGTATAAGATTCAATTATACTTTTAGGAGAGACGGGCAAATGTATCCATAATAAAGGCCCTTGTTGCCAAAATACTCCTGTGGGTGTATATTGTGAAGAAATAATAATCAACATCAGCGGTTGAGTTAAATCAAATCTATCACAATGAGCTCCTTCGATGGCTTTTTCTACTAACTTTAAAGCTTTCCTAGCATCAGGAGTCAATGTTCGTGGTGAAGATGGATCAGGGTCTCCGCGAAGGATGTCAAATAAAGGTTTTAGTTGGCCAGTAGTGAGATTTAGTGTAGGGCGAGGCCAATTAATGTCTCCCAGTAGTTTTTGGAAATCATTGAGGGTGGTCAAATGTTCTTTATTTATTAGAATTTTGGGGGGTCTAACAAAAGTATCCATGATTTTAAATCCTAAATATAATATGGGAGATCTGGTTTGAACTTTTTCTTCTGCTATATATAATCCATATTTTTTTAAATTTTCTACCACGTCACTGAATATATTAAATAAGATTTTTTGATTAGGGTGGGCCAATAAAATATCATCCATGTAATGTAGACACATGAGGTTTGGATATTTATTTTTAATGGGTTGGATAGCCTTGTCCACATATATTTGGCATATGGTGGGGCTATTAGCCATTCCCTGTGGTAAAACCTTCCATTGATATCTCTGATCAGGGCCATTATTGTTCATAGAAGGAATGGAAAAAGCAAACCTGGGGGCATCCAGAGGATGTAGGGGAATAGAAAAGAAGCAATCCTTTATATCAAGAGTAATAAGATGGAAATTTTTTGGAATAGCTACGGGACTAGGAAGTCCAGGTTGAGTAGGGCCCATAACTTGCATGGTTTTATTAATTTGTCTAAGATCATGTAACAATCGCCATTTTCCTGACTTTTTCTTGATCACAAATATGGGGGAATTCCAGGGAGAGGTGGAAGGTTCTATATGACCTGCTTCTAATTGTTCCTGAACTAGTATTGGTGGGCCGCTTGTAATTTCTCTTTAGATAGGGGCCACTGAGGGACCCACACTGGCTTATCAGAAAGCCATGGTATTTTCAAAATTATTTTCTCAGTGGCCCCGAAAAAAAATATCTTTTTCCTTTATGATAATGATTACTTTTAGGGTTAAGATTACTCTGTACTTTTTGATAATGTGTTCTTTTAGGGTTAAGATTACCCTGTAGGTTTTCACATTTAACATCTGCAGGCTTGGTTGCAAGGTGTACTCCCATTTGTTGCAAAATATCTCTTCCCCATAAAGTAACCGGTAGATTAGGTAAAACATAAGGCTGAAATGTTCCTTTATGGCCTTCATCATCCTCCCATTTTAAAATTACTGCACTTTTATCTGGGAGGTTATTATATCCCAAGCCTCTTAAACTGGTTGAAGCTTTTTGCAGAGGCCAGTGCTTGGGCCATTGGCATAAATTAATAATGGAAGAGTCAGCTCCAGTATCTATTAATCCCTCCATTTCTATTCCTTGGATTCTTATTTTACACATAGGCCTCCTTGAACAGTCTCGAACCCAGCAAGCAATGGGTTCTTGAGTCAGTGGAACAAAATCCTCTATTGTTCCCTTCTTGAGGCATACCCATTTTAAATGAATTATGTAAATTGGGAAGGAGAAGCAACTGAGCAATTCTATCTCCTTGATTAACAGAACTTATACTTTGGGGTGAGCTAAACATTATTTTTATTTCCCCTTTGTAGTCTGAGTTTATTACACCTGGGGTCACTTGCAAACCTAATAAGCTTTTAGGACTATGCCCGATAATAAGTCCTACAGTCCCTGAGGGAAGAGGTCCCCTGACTCCTGTGAGAATCAGTTGAACCCCCATTTCAGGTGTTAACACTACTCGGGCGGTGGAACAGAGGTCTAATCCTGCATTTCCTCTTGTTCCTCTGGCGAGGGAGTGGATGGGTAGTAGGGATTGTGTCGGGGAAGCATCTGAGTGGATGCTTGAGGATACTCCTCCTGCAATGCCCCGTACATTTGTGGGCCCCGGGGTATTGGGCCCCGTGCCCCGTTTTTTTGAACTCCTGAATTTGACATGGATGTCAAATTTTGAATGGCATTTATTGGCCCAATGATTTCCCTTTTTACACCTGGGGCAGCGGCCTGGGGCTCGGTATGAGCTTGGTCTTATTTCTCTTTTGGGGTTTTGCCTAGAATAGCCTGATTGATTATGATAATTTTGCCTGGAATATCCTGATTGATTATAATGTCTACGTTTAGCCTTTGTGAAATTTCGAGGGGAAGCACCTCTCATTGAGGCTGCAATCACATTTCCTGTGACAAAGGTGTCATATCTTTACATAGTTGTATATATACGGAAAGATCCTTTTTAGTTCTCCATGGCCTGATGGCTGCTTGGCACCATTTATTAGCATTTTCATAAGCTAATTGAACAACTAATGGCATAGCTTGGTCAACATCTGCAAACACACTACCTGCAGTTCTCAAAAGTCGATCAGCAAAGTCAGCATACGGCTCATTAGGTCCTTGAATCACTTTTGACAAGCTACCTTGTAGATCCCCAGGTCCTTGTACAGTTTTCCATGCCTCTAAGGCAGCTGTGTTTATCTGAGCATATACATCTGGGTCATAATCTGTTTGAGCCTGTAAGTCTGCGAATTGCCCTTCTCCTGTGAGCATGTGTATATCATAGTTTTCAAACCCTGCAGCCGCGTTTCTTTTAGCCGTTTCTATACAAAGTACTTGGAATTGCGATCGCCAAACCAAGAATTGCCCCCCGCTTAATGTTGCTTTACATAGACTTTTCCAGTCTGAGGGGGTTAAGCTAAAGGTGTTAAGGGACTCCAGCATACTCAACGTGAAAGGAGCTTGGGGCCCATAAGTCATTACTGCCTCTTTGAGATTTTTTATTGTTTTGAAATCTACTGACTGATGGACCCTCTGTCCATTTTTCTTTTCAAATGCTGGCGGTTCCCAATGTATCTGTGAGTTGTCCTCGAGAGCGCATAAGTGATCAGAAAGACTTTTTATTTCTGTTTCTAGGGTATGCAAATGCCTAGTAATACCCTTCATATTTTCTGTAATGGATTCCACCCATGGGGGAGTAGAGGACGCAAGTGGTTCCTCTACCTGACGGTCCTTTTTCTCGGTCTTTTTTAGTTTCTTTTTCCTCATTTTCTCAGGATCACTTTTACTAGATTCCTCACCACTGCTAATTTCACTGACAGCAATATCCTGAGGCCCAGGTTCCATTAAGAGCAAGTATCCTTCAGCTATCACCAATAACTCCCGAATAGCTTTAATAGCTTGGATTTTTGTCATTTTTGGGTCTCTTCTAATACTCCCTTTACTGGTCTTAGTTGGCCCAGTGGAAGCTACGCTTTTTTGATCACTTTCACTTTTTTCTATATACTCCTCACTGAGAACAGAGTCAGGTATATCAAGGAGTCTTTGCATAGCCTCTATCACTTGGGATTCAGTTATATTTGAACCCATCTTTAGAGACCTTTCAGTTCTTACCTGTCCGCTCCGAAGTTCCCCGTACGGGCCGCCACCTGTTGCCACCTGAAGCGCTTGGAGCAACGGAGCCGCGGGAAGAAGTTCAGAGGCAAACTGGAGACGAACAGCTTTTTATTCTGATAACTTTTCTCTCTGGTTCTAACAACGACTAACACACGCCACACACACCACCAAAATGGCCTGACCCGATCAGCAATTTTTGGCAAGTCACTCGAGATCCCAGGACAAGTCCCATGAGACTACGGAAGGCGACAATGCCCAAATCTCCATGGCTCATTGTCAACCGCAATTCAAGTCATCTCCCCAAACAGGGCTCCTGCAGCTGGCTTTGAAGTCACAATTCTCCTGCCTCAGCCTCCCAAGTGCTGGGATTACAGGCGTGCGCCACCACGCCCGGCTTCCCATTTGTTTTAATGTATGTCTTCCCCATAAGGTAACTGGCAAGCTGGACAGAACATAAGGCTGAAATGTTCCTTGATGCCCTTCATCATCCTCCCACTTTAAAACTGTTGCACTTTGTTCTGGGCTATCAGAATATCTTAGGCCTCTCAAACTAGTTGAAGCCTTCTGTAAAGGCCAATGTTTGGGCCATTGTTGGGAGTTAATAATAGAAGAGTCAGCCCCAGTGTCAATTAACCCTTCCATTTCTATTCCCTGTATTTTTAATCTGCACATAGGCCTTTGTGAACAATCCTGAACCCAGCAAGCCATAGATCCTGAGCCAGTGGAGCCAAATCTCCTATTCTTCCTATTTTGAGGCATACACTTAAATGAGTCATGTGGACTGGGAAGAAGAAGCAGCTGAGCAATTCTATCACCTTGGTTAACAGAGCCAATGCCTCGAGGTGAACTGAGCATAATCTTGATTTCTTCTTGATAATCAGAATCTATCACTCCTGGAGTAACTTGAAGTCCAGATAAACTAGTAGAACTTACCCCAGGATAAGTCCTACAATCCCTAAGGGAAGAAGTCCCCTGACTCCCGTGGGAATCAGTTGAACCCCCATCTCAGGTTTTTAGCAGTATTCGGGCAGTGGAACAGAGGTCCAGTCCTGCACTTCCTTTTGTCCCCCTGACAAGGGAGTTAATGGGTAAAAGGGATTGTGTTGAGGAATCATCTGGATAGGTGTTTGAGGATACTCCTTCTCTAATGCCCCATACATTTGTGGGCCCCGAGGCATTGGGCCCTGTGCCCCATTTTTTGAATTGCCAGACAAAATATTACCATCAATATCAGTTTGGGATCTGCACTCACTAGCCCAATGGTTTCCTTTTTATGCCTGGGGCACGAGACGAGTTTGGTTTTATTTCTATCATCTCTTGCCTTCTTTGGGGACATTGTTTTTTAAAATAACCTGATTGCCTATACTGATAATAACTTTTGGGTCGAGCGACTCTTGCAAGATTACGAGGAAAAGCACCTCTCATAGCTGCTGCAATTACACTACCTGTAATAAATGCATCATTTATGTCCCTGCAAAGCTTTATATAAACAGAAAGGTCTCTTTTAGATTTCCAAGGTCTGATAGCGTCCTGACAATATTTGTTGGTATTTTCACATGCCAGCTGAACAACTAATGACATGGCTTGATCAACATCTCCAAAAACTCTACTTGCTGTCTGTAAAAGACGATCAACAAATTCGGCATATGGCTCATTGGGTCCCTGAATTACTTTAGACAAGCTACCCTGTAAGTCACCAGTTCCTTGCAATGTTTTCCAAGCCTTAACAGCTGTGGCATATATTTGAGTGTAAACTCCAGGACCATACTGAATCTAAACCTGTAAATCAGCATATTGCCCTTCTCCAGTTAACATGTCTATGTTACCATCTGGAAATTCTGCAGCCGCATTTCTACGAGCAGTTTCAACACAGAGCTCTTGGAATTGAGACCTCCAAACTAAGTATTGTCCCCTGCTCAATACTGCCTTACATAAGCCTTTCCAATCTGTAGGAGTTAAATTCAAAGTATTAAGAGATTCTAACATGCTTATGGTGAAAAGAGCTTGGGGCCCATATGTCATTGTTGCTTCCTTAAAGTTTTTTATAATTTTAAAGTCTAAATGTTGATGGTATCTTTGTTCATTTTGATCTTCAAACACAGTCCCATAGTTCCTGTAAACTTTGACACTCAAGGGCACGCAAGCGCCTAGAAAGACCCCTAATAGTCTCTGCAATTGAGTCATCCCATGGGGGAGCAGAGGGCACAAGTGGTTTCTCCACTTTACGGTCCTCCATCCTGGTCCTTTTTAGTTCCCTTTTGCTCATTTTTTCAGAGACTGTGCTCTCAAGATCACTTTCACTTAATTCCTCCTCACTAATACTACCCTCACTGGCCCTAACTGACTCAGGAACACTTTCCTGAACCCCAGATGTAGTTGAGAGCAGGCATTCTCTATCTTTAACAAATCTTCAATAACCTTGACAATCCGTTTCCTTGAAATTTCCGTACCCATTTTCCCTTGCCCTTAACCGCTCTGGCTAGAGACTCCTGCAAGGTTCCTCAGTTTACCTGTCATGCCAATGAGTTCCCCATACGGGGCATTACTTGTTGCCGCCTGCAACAACAATGCCATGGGAAAGAAATCAGAGGCAGATTGGGAATGAGTGGTTCCTTTATTGTTCCTTCTTCTTCTTTCTCTATCTTCTCCCTCTCTCTGATGCCCCCAGTCTGGTTAAATACTCTTTACCCATTACAGGTACATTAGTTCTCTTAACAAGCATAAACGTGTCACAAGCTCGACTTACAGGTGTGGCATGCAGTGCCCACGAGCACAGAAAAACTCTTAGTCAATTACATTAAGGTCAGGTGTAAGTTTGTAGTAAACAAGTAAACGCCTCTTCTTGGCTCTCAGCTAGCCGCCATCTTGTAGCTACTTCCTCATCAAAGGCTCTTACACTGTGGTGCACACCTGTCATCCCAGTTGCTTGGGAGGATGAGGCAGGAGGATCACGAGTTCAAAGCCAGCCTCAGCAAAAGTGAGGCGCTAAGCAGCTCAGTGAGACCCTGTCTCTAAATAAATAAACAAACAAGTAAATAAGCAAAATAGGAAGAGGAAAGGAGGCACTTTTCAGGAAGGGGTGCAAACTAGAGCTTTCTATGACATAGGGCTGGCTCTCCCCGGCTCTCGAGGCCCCGGGGCTGAGAGGCTGCTACTCTTTCCAGGATCTAGACATCTGCCACCACAGTACCAAGCTCAGGGAACGTGATCGTCAGAGACCTGCTGCCTTCCTCCGCCATGATCAAGGACTTAAGCCAAGAGTTCGGGCTCTCCATCTCACAGGAAGACCTCACGGACCAGAAGCAGCTGGCCGTGGCCTTCCAGCCTGCCCCTGACCTCAATCTGGAAGAATTCCGAGGTCAGGCCTCCACCCTCCATGCCAAGATCCTTGCCCGCCAGGAGAAGTACCTGTAGTGGTGGAGCACCATGCTCCTGAAGAACAGGGAGAAGGACAGCCTGATCCAGGTGGGTGTCCCCCTCCCTCCACGTCTGGGCCCCCACTGGGTTGGAGAGAAAGGAGAAGAGGTTCCTTTTTTTTTTTTTTGTACCAGGGATTGAACCCAGGGGTGCTTAACCACTGAGCCCCGTCCCCAGCCCTTTTTATATTTTATTTAGAGACAGGGTCTCACTGAGTTGCTTAGGGCCTTGCTAAGTTGTGAAGGCTGGCTTCCAACTTGTCATCCTCCTGCCTCAGCCTCCTGAGCCGCTGGGATGACAGGCGTGTGCCACCGTGCCCTGCAGGAAAAACTTTTGAGGTGTAAGTTAGTCACTTTGAGGAACTCTAATTCATCAGTTTTTTAAAAAATCCATTATGCTTTATAGATAAGACTCTGCCTAATCCAAGGCTCCCGACATTTCCTACTATCTCCCAGATTGAGCTCTATAAACCATTTTCACTTTTTTTTTTTTTGGTGATATAAGGGTCAAAATTAGTCATTCTCCATATGGGCATCCAATTATCCCAGCACCATTTTTTTGGAAAGCCTAGCTATTCCCCTGTTGAATCGACTTGGCAACTTTGTTAAATATTGGTTGACCCTAAATGCATGAGTTTTGAGTTTATTTCTGGATTCTCAATTACATCCCACTAACTTATATTGTTATCCTGTCTCGATTACTGCTTTTTTTTTTTTGTACCGGGGATTGAACTCAGGGGCACTTGACCACTGGGCCACATCCTTAGGCCTTTTTTGTATTTTATTAGAGACAGGGTCTCACTGAGTTGCTAAGGGCCTAGGCATTGCTGAGGCTGGCCTCCAACTCGCGATCCTCCTGCCTCAGCTTCCCAAGTGCTGGCGTGATAGGCGTGCGCCACCAGCAGCCCTTTTCCCCCTCTGGTTTTTAGGTCATTCTCTGTTTATTTATTTCCTTGGCGGGGCTGGGCTTGGACCAGGCCTCACAGGTTGGGCGGGGCTCCCGGCTGAGCAATCCCCACCCCTCCTGGAATCTCTGCTGTCTCTCCTGTGCTCAGGTGACCTGTGTCACCTCTGTGCTCACTCACAGAAGAAGCCGCAGGCCACCTCCTTGTCCCCAGCCTCCCCTGCTGAGGCACCAGCTCAGGTTTCCTCACGGGGCCTGCAGACACCACAGGCCACACGCCACATGACTTGGCCCTCCCAGGTGACCAGTCAGGACGGCAGCCCTTGCTCCTTTAGGTCACAGTGTCCCCCGCACCATGGAAGCCCGTCACTCTGACCCTGAGCCACGCTCTGTCTCTTCATTACAAGTCTGATGGTGGCGTTCCCCCACTCCCGGTGACCTGGTGCTTTGAATTCCAGTGTAGACAGGTGACCAGCTGGCCTTGTCATGGTTCTGTGATAAGGCCACAGCCTGCATGCTGGGGAATTGCCTGCACACGGGGGCCAGGACACCTGCCGTGGGTGACCGCGTCTGCTTCCTCCTTCAGAAGAACATCACGGAAGCCTTCCAGGTCCCCAGGAGGCCACCTGTCCCCAAGGCCAAGGTGCTCAGGATCCCGCCTCCCGCAGACAAGGCAGTCCACAACTACAGCACACAGACCCTCAGCTCCGCCACACTGGCCAAGGAGGAGCTGTACCAAGAGATGGCCAAGGTGACAGTCGCCAGGGGATGGTGGCAGTTGGGTGACCCACGGGCCAGGCAGGGGCAGGGGACAGGGCTCAGATGCTGGGGACTCGGTCTCACACTAGATCCGAGGTCCCCATGGCTGAGGGCCACCGCAGGGTCCCTGGCTCTAGTGAGGACTCTGGTGTCACTGCTGTGGAAGGCAGTTGTCACCTAGAAGGAGAAGCCTTTGCGTGGGCCTCGGCGGCCACTCTGTGCAGGAGACATTGTCACTTGTTAAAGGGGACAGTGACATGGCCCTACAGGGTCAGGAGCTGCCATCACACCCTCAGCATTCTCCAAGGCCATCTGGACCCTGCTGGCCACCAGCTGCCTCCAAGGTGGCACCCACCCTGTCCCCTGACCTCGTGCCTCTGGTGCTTAGGCGCTGGGGAGGAGGTTCACATATTCACAGTGTCACCTCCAGACCACGGTGGAGCCACGGGACCTGGAGGAGGAGCAGCGGCAGGCCCGGGAGAAGTCGCGCCAGGCCTGGCTCACGGCTGGGGGCTTCCAGGTGATGTGGCTCCAGGGCAGCTCCAGGAGCCACCACCAGGAAGATCTGCTGCCACCCATCAGGGAGTTCAGCGAGGTCTGTGGGAAGGGGCTAGGTTTGGGGGCTGCCCAGAGGGGCCTCCTTCCTCCTGACCTCCCGGCCTCCACTCAGGAGTGGAGGGACGAGGCGCTCGGGCCCGTGTCCTACCCTGTGCTGGGCAGGGACAGGTGGAGCTGAGACCGGCGCCACCTGGACTTTGAGCTGTACAAGAAGGCACCGCCTTACCTGGAGTGCCCCAGCCTCCGACACCAAGGCCTGTCACAGGTAGCGAGGGGACCTCTCCAGCTGCAGGCGCCCCAGCCTCGGCCACACCATAAGCCCCACCATTTTTTTTTGTCCTGGGTATTGAACTCAGGAGCACTCGACCACTGGGCCACATCCCCAGCCTTTATGTGTTTATTAGAGACAGGGTCTCACTGAGCTGGTAAGTGCCTCGCCATTGCTGAGGCTGGCTTTGAACTCTCGATTCTTTTGCCTCAGCCTCCCAAGTGCTCGGATGACAGGCATGCGCCACCATTTGACTTTAGGCTCCAGCCAACCCCAAGCTAGCATCCCGGGGCCAGAGGGTCTACGGCTGCACCATGGTCTGAGACTTGAGGTGGATTCTAGCCCCGGGGTGATGCCCAGTGAGACAAAATGTCCCTGCGCTGGGCCTGGTTTCTGAGCTAGAACATGGAGGACTCGGAAGGCAGGTCTGAGGGCTTCTATGGCTCCAAATCCTTTCCACAGGACTGGCCTCGGGACCCTTCCAGCTCTAAGATGCTGCTGGACCTTCTGTGGGGAAGTGGGAAAGAGAGGGAGGAGGGGTCTGGCTCCACCAGTCTCCCCAAGTCCTGTTTTCTTCCTCTTCATCCCACTTCTAGTTTTTTTTGTACCAGGGATTGAACCCAGGGGTGCTTAACCACTGAGCCCCATCCCAGCCCTATTTTGTATTTTATTTAGAAACAGGGTCTCGCTGAGTTGCTTAGGGCCTCATTTCGGCTGAGGCTGGCCTCCACCTTGCGATCTCCTGCCTCAGCCTCCCAAGCCACTGGGATTACAGGCGTGCACCACCATGCTCGGCATCCCACATTTGTTGGTTTCCAGAGACAGAATTTTCTTTGAGGAGGGAGAGACAATTTTATCTAGCAACAAGTTGGCCAGAAAAACTTTTCCAGGAGCTAGATCAGACAAACAAGTTTGAAACACAAACATCTGTGTGAAGTAAGAGAGACTGACAAATCTGCAGGCAGGCCACTTTCTCCCCGTGCCTGGAGGTCACTCCTGCCCTCCCAGATAAGCCCTGGGCCTTCTGAGGCTGGAGAAGCTGAGGGCCTAGCTGCCACCCACTGCCCGCCACCCTCCCAGAAATGCAGGGCCTGTCTGCGAGGCTCCACCGCCAGCCTCCTCAGCCAGGGCCCCTGGGCTCCACTGGTAAAAAGAGGTCTGAGAAACGCAGGCCTAGGGTGCCCCTCTGCTTTCCTGCATCACATTTAAGAAACATCAGAATCTGTGGAGGGAGGAGGGGAGGCTGGAGCTGGTGGCCAACCTTCAGAACCCCTTTGCGTGAGTGCAGAACTGGCGCCCCCTGGAAGGAGCCCGAAGGGCCTGAAGTGGGGTGGGGTCTGTGGCCCCTTCGAAGCTTCTGTTCAAAGGAGCTTTGTGTGGCCTCCTGTCCCTGGCACTAGACACTCTGCATTCTGTGAACAATACCTCGCTGCCATCATTGATTAGTAGGTGGGAAAAAAACAAAAGAAAACCAAGAAATCTGGGTTTTGGCAGGGCGCGGCAGTGTATGCCGGTCATCCCAGCAGCTTGGGAGGCTGAGGCAGGAGGATCACAAGGTGGAGGACAGCCTCAGCAATTTCGCAAGGCCCTGAGCAACTCAGTGAGACCCTGTCTCTGAATAAAAATAAAAAGGGCTGGAATGTGGCTCAGGGGTTAAAAGCTCCCCAGGTTCAATCCTTGGAAAGTTATTTCCAAAGTACCAAGATTTATAAATGTTCCCTTTGGTGAGATGAGTTACCCAAACCGGCAGAATGCTTGGTCCTGCCCCCCGAGCACTCAGCCCTCAGCATTTCCACTCTTCCTGGGGACTGTTCCCCTTACAGCACAGAGATCCAGGCCCCCCACCTGGGCAACTCCCACAGCAGGCTTCCTGGAGCCCCAAGTCACCTAGGTGAAGTGCAGGGACTTCTGTCTTTCCAGCACTAGCAGGGAGAGCCTGGAGAAGCGCAAGCCCTGTCATGCCCCTGAGGTCGCCTTTGCGACCCTTGCAAAGACACAGAAAGAGAATCACTAGCCGGGCGCGGTGGCGCACGCCTGTAATCCCAGCACTTTGGGAGGCTGAGGCAGGAGGATCGCGAGTTCAAAGCCAGCCTCAGCAATGGCGAGGCACTTAGCAACTCAGTGAGACCCTGTCTCTAATAAAAACACAAAAAATGGGCTGGGGATGTGGCCCAGTGGTCAAGTGCCCCTGAGTTCAATCCCTGGTACCAAAAAAAAAAAAAAAAAAAAGAGAATCACTGATGGGAACAAGCCCCTGCTGCCCCCCCCCCCAAGGACCCGAGGGAAGGTTTGTCAAGATGCCCCTGGGCCTGAGGGGACCAGAAGCCCCCACCAGAGGTGGCCCTCAGGTCTTGCTGGCATCCCTTCAAGGCTGGCTCTGAGGAATGACGAGACTAGGATGCAGGCCAGAGGGAACAGATTGACACTTTATATTCCTTTCTGCTAGACACTCCTGACACGGGCCAGGAGGACACCCTGCTTCTAGCTGGCAGTGACAGGGACACAGATCCCCAGCTCTGGCCTGACCTTGGGGCCTGGTGGCAGTGGCCGCCCAAGCCTCAGAGGCCTGTCAGCTTCCTGCCAAGGAGGCCGCAGACCCAGCCGCGGTTGCAATGGCTACATCCCCTCTGTCCCTGCAGCCTCAGCCTCGCAGCCCTCCCTGTGTCTCTCCAGAAAGCTGGGAGGAACCTGGGGGCGGGACCTGCAGCTGCAGCCCAGCGAGGCTCTGCCAGGCTGGAGGGCGCCCCAGTGCGCACGGGGACAGGAGCATACCCCAGGAGCATACCCGTGACTGCCTGCATTGTCCACCTTCTGAAGAGGGCTGTCTGGTGTCCGCTGTGGCCTGGGATAGGGACCCCGTCCTGGCATAAGGACGTCCTCTCCAGGGCGTGGACGAAGCTCTAGGCTCGCTTCTCAAGGATCTGCCTGGACGCTTTCTTCATGTGCTCATCCAGGTTTTCTGGAGCATCTGGGAGGGAAGAGGGTGTGGGTGACCTTCTGCCCTGTGATGACACAAACAGGGCCCTCGATCACTGGGCCGCGTCCCCAGCCCTTTTCGTATTTTGTTTAGAAAACAGGGTCTCACTGAGTTGCTTAGGGCCTCGCTAAGTTGCTGAGGCTGGCCTCCTGCCTCAGCCTCCTGAGCTGCTTGGGTGACAGTCGTGCGCCACCGTGCCTGGCTCATCCTAATCTCTTAAAATGCCCGGATTGTAAGGGGCTAGGAGCAGAGAGAAGGTCTGGTCAGCAAATGGCCAAATGGAGGAGAAACCGTTTCATCCACCAGCATGTGACAGTCCCCAGCACCAGCAGCCACTGGACATCAGGCCAGTGTCCTCGGCAATGGCGCTCTCCTCCACCACCAGCAGGCAGCAGGCCTGGGCCCTGCACAGACACTCCCCCAGAGCCCAGGCCTGCAGGACCCTGGGGCATAGGAGAGCTGGAGTCCCACGTGGACGCTGGGGCCCAGCAGAGGAGGAAGCGCCTGTGGGCACACAAGGGACAGGCGCCACCTGTACACCTGGCAGCGAGGCCTGAGCCTCTATGTGAGCTGGGGTGCGGGAGGAGGGGGCGCAGGTACAACGAGGCCGTGGCTGGGCAGGTGTAAGGACAGGGCCCAGGCGGGCTGCCTCGAGGCCAGCCTCCAGTTGCCAGCAGGCCCCGCCTGCTGCCGCCCACGGGACCCTGTTCTGTCCCCTCCCGAGCCCCACTCATGCTTGTCCAGCTGGGCCAGTCTAGAGAGGTTCTGGACGTAGGCCTCCTTGCAGAACATGCCGGCCAGGAGAACCTGCGAGCCAGTTGGGGGAAGCCGCTCAGCTACTGGCGCTGCCCTCGGGGGCCCAAAGGCCTGGTGCAGGGGTCGCGCAGTCCTGGGCTCCAGCTCTGGCCCTGGCCCAGGCCACTGGGTCCCCCAGAGTGGGCAACGTGGCCTTTGAGACCCAATGCGCCGCTCCTGGAGGTGGAGGCGACCCGCTAGCCCTGCGCCGTGGGGCGCTACGCCGCGGTCACTCGCCTTCTCCTCCCAGGCAGGCTGCGGCAGGTGGTGCGGGGCCTGCTGGCCGGGCGGCAGGAGGAGCAGCAGGGACCGTCCTGTGGCCACAGCGCGGTGCTGGAGTCCTGAGCGGCCTCTCCCAGCGGCAGCAGCTGGCGCTCAGTTGCCCGCAGGCCCCAGCAAGCCGCGCCACAGCCGCGCCACAGCTGCACGTCCCTGGCCCCCGGCTCCATTAAAGCACAGCAGGACGAAAGGCCTGGCGCCGCACAGCAGCCCCGCGTGTCCTTCCGCTGTGCCCTGGGCCTCACCTCTTGGTCGTGGTTCTGAGCCCAATGACGATGGAGTGGCTGGTCCGCCACAGCACAGCCACCATGCTCTACAGGTTGATGAGGACTTTGGCCTCGTTCTTCAGCACCTGCGGCTCCTCCACGATGGTCTGCGGATGCACGCACAGGTGGAGACGTGCCCGCGCCCCGCCCCTGCCAAACCTTTGGGTTTTCCCCTTCTCCCTTCTTTTTGGCACCCGGATTGAGCTCAGGGGCACTCCACCTCTGGGCCTCATCCCCAGCCCTTTCTTGTATTTTATTAGAGACAGGGTCTCCCCGAAATGTTAAGTGCCTCCCCATTGCTGAGGCTGGCCTCCAACTCGCGATCCTCCTGCCTCAGACTCCTAAGCCACTGGCATGATAGGCGTGACCACTGCGCTCAGCCTGGTTTTCCCTTCTCTTAGACCTGTCTGTACTCGGGCAGGTGTCAAGGCAAGACCAGTTCCCAGAGCTCAGTTTGCTCCAGGTCACCTTCAAGAGCAAGAGCACCTCGGGTCAGGCCCCTGGCCTCAGGCCCATTGGTGGCCCTGGTTAGTGGCAGTGGCCCTGGTGGGGGGGGCCTGCTCACCTTTCCAAAGCGCAGCAGCAGCGTCTCCACAGTGCGGCCGAATTAGTACACGTTCTCCTCGAGCTTGCACGCGCTCTCCTGCGGCAACAGGACGGACTCAGCGCCTCACCCAGGTGGCCCACGCCTGGCGCCCAGGGTCCCCGCGGCCCAGGGCACCGGCCACATGATGGGCCTACTAACCGTGAGGCTGGGGTGCACCACCCTGAGGTCGCCCGTCAGCCCCAGGTCCACCATTTGGCTCAGCGAGTCACGGATCCTGCGGCCCATGGTCTCCACAATGGCGGTCATGCTGTCCCGCTTGAGGTCACTGTAGGGAGGGGTGGTGGCAGGAGGCTCTCCTCCGGCAGCCTCTGGTGCCAGGCCTCGGGCTGTTACAGGGATACCTTCACCACGATGTACGCCTTCTGAGCCATCAGTGCAAAATTTTCCTGGAATGTCCAGAGAAAAACAATCAAGAAGCAATCTGAGGGACGGGGACGCGGCGCAGTTGGCAGAGTGCCTGCCTCACATGCACAAGGCCCTGGGTTCAGTCCCCAGCACCACAGAGGAAAAAGAAAGCAATCTGAGCTGGGTGCAGTGGCGCATGCCTGTGATCCCAGCAACTCAGGAGGCTGAAGCAGGAGGATCACAAGTTGGAGGCCAGTCTCAACAACTCAGTGAGGCCCTGTCTCTAAATAAAATATGAAATAGGGCTGTGACGTGGCCCAGTGGTTGAGTGCCCCTGAGTTCAATCCCTGGTACCAAGGGAAAAAACAAAAAAGGAGCCATCTGCACGTGCTGGGACCCAGATCCATCCACCAGGAGAGAAGGCAATAGGGCAGAAGCCTTGCTGTGCAGGAGAAGCAGAGCCAGGCGTGTTCATCAACAGGACTTGTGTCTGTGAAGCCTCGTCCAGTCTTCTTCCCACAGCACTCTACACAAGGCAGCAGCATGGACACAGCAACTGCTTAAACTCCCCAGGTGAAGCCACAGCCTCAGGTACCTGAATCAATCCAAATTCACCGAGATTCTTGTTGAACTACTTCTGCGTACAGGTGTATTCAGCGGTTAATTCTGGAGAAGAGAAGAGAAGAGAAGAGGTGTTAAAAAGAAGAGAAGAGAAGAGGTGTTAAAAAGAACCAGCGTGTACCTGAGTTCCCAAAAATGATTTCCAAAGGTCACTGCCATCACCCTTCCAATGCCCAGCAGGAACTGTAAGAAAAAAATGTGTGCTGCCAGACGCCCAGGTGCACCTGTCATTTCAGCATCTTGGGAGGCTGAGGCAGGAGGATCACAAGTTGGAGGCCAGCCTCAGCAACTCAGCGAGAGCCTGTCTCTAAAGAATAAAAAGGCTGGGGATGTGGCTCAGTGGTCAAGGGCCCGAGAGTTCAATCCTGGTACCCTCCAAAGTAAAATAAAAAATAAAAAGAATCATGTCTGTTGAGACCAGATACCCCAAAAGTCACTCCCAGCATCTGGGTCAGAGGCAGGCCCTGGAGGTGTTGGTAGGGGTGACAGAGGCAGGGTCTGAGTCAGACGATGCAGTGGGTCCTGGTGCTGTTCACTGTGGAAGCCTGGCCACCCCCATCACTGCTTCTGAGTGGCTGTGATGCAGCAGTCGGTGGCAGGTGGCAGTAGCCCAGCCCAAAGTCAGGCCCACATAGCACCCCACCAGCTGGGAGCAGCCCACAACCATCACAGGTGCTCAGACTAAAGCAAGAGTATCCCGGCTGTACTCCCAGGGCCTGGGGGTTCCTGGCTGTGAACAGGGCTGAGCTCCCTGGGCTTCTGAGCGACATGTCGGCTTCCAGGCCAGGCACGCGCACTCAAAGCCTGTTCTCTGAAAGCGCCCACTGAGCCGGGCACAGCAGCCCACGCCTGTATCCCAGGGACTCAGGAGGTTGAGGCATGAGGATGGCAGGTTTGGGGCCAGCGTCAGACATTTAGCAAGGCCCTTCTCAAAAAACAAAACAAAGGCCTGGCGCAGTGGCGCACGCCTGTCATCCCAGCACTTGGAAGGCTGAGGCAGGAAGATTGCGAGTTCAAAGCCAGCCTCAGCAACGGTGAGGCACTTAGCAACTCAGTGAGACCCTGTCTCTAATCAAATGCAAAAAAGGTCTGGGGATGTGGCCCAGCCAAGGCCTGCTGCTCATCCCAGGTGCTCGTTTGCCCAGGTGGCCAGACTTGGCTGGGCCTGCTCTGGGGCCAGAGTCACCTACTGATCAGTTTCTTGAGCATCCCGGCCACCGTGCTGCCCATGCTGAAGCGCCCACTGTTGAGGATGTTCATGGACACCTGCGGGGGCAGGAAGCAGGAACAGTGAGGGAGGCGCAGGGACAGCCTCTCCCCTGCCTGTTGTTCCCAAGAGGTTTCTTTTTTTTTGCGGGCAGTGGAGGGACCGGGATTGAGCTCAGGGGTACCCAAGCACTGGACCATGTCCCCAGCCCTATTTTTGTATTTTATTAGAGACAGGGTCTCCCAGAGCTGCAGAGTGCCTAGCCATTGCGGAGGATGGCCTCCAACTCACAATCCTCCTGCCTCAGCCTCCTGAGTAGCTGGGATTACAGGCATGCACCACGGCGCCCCCGGGCCCAGTACTAGAATTCTAAAAATATTTTGTCAGAGCGATTGGTGAAAAATGAGTGTTTTAATATTCAGAGGAAAACAGACTTCTAATGTTTGTGCGGGTTACCAGCATGCTTGCTGCTCTCAGCCTGAATACCAAACAGAAGGGCACACGGGAGTGGATCCAGAGGTCCCAGCGTGACCAAAGGCCAGGTGACAGTGAGTGGCGGCTGCTGTGATGGCTCCTCCCTTTTGGTGGCCTAAAGGTTTCACCAATAGATGCAGAAGCCAAGTGACAGGTAGGGGCTGCTCATAAATGGACTGGACACTACTTTGGGAGAACTTGGGATCTAGAACGTAGCTGTGGACACTATAGAAGGAGATTGGGTGCACTGTTATCCCAGCGGCTCAGGAGGCCAAGGCAGGAGGATCAAGAGTTGGAGGCCAGCCTCAGCAACTCAGTGAGGCCCTAAGCAGCTCTAAATAAAATACAAATAGGGCTGGGGATGGGGCTCAGTGGTCGAGTGCCCCTGAGTTCAATCCCTGGTATGGCCCTTCCCCTAAAAAAACAAAAAAACAAGATGGCTGTGGTTTACTGATGATGACAACCCAAGGCTACAGTGTGCAACACACACACACACACACACACACACACACACACACACACGAGCTATTTATGGGACGTGCACCATTTAGAAAAATCTAGGAAGCAACAAAACTGTGAAGAAAGGTGACCCCTGGGAGGGGGTGTCCGGGGCTTTAGCATGGCCGCTGTCTAGCTGCTGCGGGGCCCGGGCTGTGTGAGTGACCACCCAGCACTGCCCAAGCCTCGCCGCCCCTCGGGCCTGCCGCCTGTCAAGGCCTCTGCTCCGTGGCCTGGGCCTCCTCTGCCAGGCACAGCTCACAGCCTCTAATCTGGTTCTCATGACTCTGGGCAGTGGGGGGAAGGGGTCACTGTGATCCCTCCTTCATAGCCCAGTGGGGGGCTGCCCAGAGGAGCTTGCCCAGTCACCCGTTACCAAGGTCAGGGCAACACCACGGGGACAAATCTCCTCATTTCAAAATGGGCCCAGGGGCTGGGGTGTGGACAAGTGGTGGGGCCTTAGCTTAGGTGAGGCCCAGGGCTCAAGCCCCAGCACCCTAAATGGAACAGAATAAAAAAGAAAAGAAAAGGAAAAAAGGAAAAGGACAAAGGATTTGCGTAGACATCTCTTCAAAGTCTATATACAGATAAAGGAAGCGTGGGGTATATACACAGTGGAATATTACACAGCCTTAAAGAAGAAATGATAGCATTTGCAGTAAATGGATGGAGCTGGAGACTGTCACGCTAAGTGAAGTAAGCGAATTCTAAAAAACCAAAGGCCGAATGTCCTCTCTGATATGTGGGTGCTAACACACAACAAAGGAGGTGCAGCTAGGGAAGAACGGAGGTACTATGGATTAGGCAGAGGGGAGTGAAGGGAGGGGAGGGGAGTGGGGTAGGAAGGAGAGGAGAATGACTCGGACGTAGAATGACTCGGACGTTAAGACCCTGCGTACAATGACTCCAGGACTGGTGACCCTGCATCATGTATGACCAGACGAATGAATAGTCATACTCCATTTATGTGTCAAAATGCCTTCTACTGTCCCGTGTGACTAAACAAAGAAAAAGACATGACGACCCTGTACAATGGCCTACAAGCACGCAGAGAGATGCTGAATGCAATTAGTCATGAAGGGAATCCAATTTTTTTTTCTTGGTCTGGGGGATTGAACTCAGGGGCCCCCGACCACTGGGCCACATCCCCAGCACTTTTTGTATTTTATTAGAGACAGGGTCTCACTGAGTTGCTCAGTGCCTCGCCATTGCTGAAGCTGGCTTTGAACTCACAATCCTCCTGCCTCAGCCTCCCCGGTGCTGGGATGACAGGCGTGCGCCACTGTGCCCGGCTTGAATTATTTCTTTATAAAATAAGGAAAAAAAAAAAAAAAAAAAAAAAAAAGAACACTCGGGGCTGAGACTCAAGACGGATGCTGTGTGCTAGCTTCTCTGGAGCCCTGTGGCCCGATTCTTATGCCGGAGGGGACTCCCTTCCCTTTCTGAAGACAGGGAGGCCTCTCTGATGAAGAAAGTTCAGTGCTGACCAAAGACTCCTTCATCTAGGTTTGACTACTTACCTACCTTTCTCCCTTCCTTTTTTGGTGATGCCAGGGATTGAACCCAGGGTGCTTAGACACTGAGCCATGTCCCAGTCCTTTTTACATTCTATTTAGAGACAGGGTCTCACTGAGCTGCTAAGTTCCTCACCATTGCTGAGGTTAGCTTCCAACTTGTGATCCTCCTGCCTCAGCCTCCCGAACTGCTTGGATGACAGGTACCATGCCTGGCTTGATTCACGTTGCTGATGTGCCACCAGAGAGTCACACCTGGTCACAGGTCAAGCATAGGCTGGTCTACCAGGAGAAGGGACAGGACAGAAAGTGGGGCCACCACTCTGCACGAGGGAATGCCCCAGTGCTCACGTGGGCCTCAAGCAGCCACTCACCTTGAAGCCCCCACCGACTTCTTCAAGGACATTTTCAACGGGGACCTTGGTGTTCTCAAAATGGACTTCACAGGCTGAAACAGGAAATGTGAGACTTTAAGGGAAATAGCAGACCCCTGTCCCCCCGGCCCTCAGGCAGGCGACTCACTCACAGCACATGCAGGGACGGGACAGAGGGCGGGGCTGGAGCTCAGAATTAGGTCAGGGTGATAATCATAAACTGCTGGCTGTGGCCAGGACACTGCCTCCCTGATGTAACTTGTGCCACCCGGCCTTCTCTCCTGAGGCCCTGCTCAATGGCAGTGACATCACCCACCCACAATCCTGTGGGCACAGGTTTCTGCAGAGCTGACCCAAGGTGGAGTGACCCCTTCCCCCAGGCACCTGCCAAGCTTTCTTTAAAACAAACAAACAAACAAACAAACAAACTTGATTGGTGCTTTGTGATCACACTTAGCCCTGGGCTCATGGTGCCACATTGCACACGCACAGGACATGATCTGCTTCATCTGCAACCTTCCCTTCCCCCTCCCCTGATCCACTTGCAGGGTTCATGCTTGGTGCGGTGGCACATACCTGTCATGCCAGCACCACGGGAGGCTGAGGCAGGAGGATTGCAAGTTGGAGGCCAGCCTCAGCTACTTACTGAGGCCCTAATTAATTCAGAGAGACCCTGTCTGTAAGTTTTTTTTTTTTTTGTACTGGGGACTGAATTCAGGGGCACTCTACCACTGGGCTACATCCCCAGCCCTTTTTGTATTTTATTTAGAGATAGGGTCTCACTGAGTTGCTTAGCACCTCGTGTTCGCTGAGGCTGGCCTCCAACTTGCTATCCTCCTGCCTTAGCCTCCCAAGCCGCTGGGATGACAGGTGTGTGCCATCACGCCAGGCTTA
Source organism: Tamias sibiricus (assembly GCA_025594165.1). Lineage (NCBI taxonomy): Eukaryota > Metazoa > Chordata > Mammalia > Rodentia > Sciuridae > Tamias > Tamias sibiricus. The sequence goes on along the minus strand of CM046675.1, from coordinate 4,207,018 downwards.
CCTAGGACACTTGCTGTCCGGCCTTAGTGGTGTCTCTTCTTCTGCTGGCCTCATCCCCCTTGATGTCACCAAAGCTTAGTGCAGAGAGTGGCCCCAGCCAGTGACTGCAGAGTGAACAAGTGAATTCCCAGGAGCTCCCCTACCACCAGGAAGTCTCAGTGGCTTTCCACCAACAATGCTGACACCAAGACTATGTACTTGTGACTGGGAACTGAACCCAGCAGAACGTCATTGCCAAGCTACATCCCAGTCCTTTTTATTTTGAGACAGTCCCGCTAAGTTGCTGAGAGTAAATTGCTGAGGCTGGCCTCAAAGTTGTGATCCTCCTGCCTCAGCCTCCTGACTCACTAAAATTACAGGTGTGCACCTCCTTGCCTGCCTCCAAAAGGATTTAAATCTTATTTTACACACACAAATTTACTGTTAAAGCCCCGGATGCCTAATTTATCCTCGGGCTTCCCGTTGGTGATGCCACCAAAGTCTCTCTGCACTATGAAAGCTGTCATTTTGTCTTTCACTGAGCCATCGGAATCGATGACCTCAGTCTTTGCAAACACAGTGAAGATGCTGGCCAGACCCCCATTGCTGATCCAGACCTGCAGACGCAAGGCCAGGGCTCCTCAGAGTTCCTGCAGGGCTCAAGCTGCCCCTGGGCCTCCGGCCAGGGAGGCCAAGACCACGGCTGTGTAGAAGCGGAGGCTGTGTGAAGAGGCTGGGGGTGGGAGGCTCCCAGGAGACACTGGTGTGAATGGGGAACTGTGCCTGAAACTAAGCTTGGGTCCCACCACCCCCACAACCAGGAGCCCCCAATGAGGAGGGGCTTCACTATCTCACAAGGCACGCACACCATCTTATGCACGGTCACCTGTCAATCTAAAAGGAGAAAAAGGGGACGTGGGGAGGGAGGGGGAAGCAGATGAATGAGGAGAGCGCCAGGTATAACAGAGTCTGCTCCACACACTCCAACTGAAGGGACTTATTTTGATCTTTTTGGTACCGGCCAGGGATTGAACCAGGGGCACTTCACCACTGAGCCATGTCCCCAGCCCTTTTTAGATTTTATATAGACAGGGTCTCGCTGAGTTGTTTTTGAGGGCCTACGTTGCCAAGGCTGGCCTCCAACTTGCAATCCTCCTGCCTCAGCCTCCTGAGCCGCTGGAATTTCTGGCATGTGCCTTACTTCAATCTTGATTAAGAGGCATGAGACAATTTGGGAAATCTGAATAGTGACGAGATACTCAGAAGTCAAGCATTCATTTTTTTTCATGTGTTAATGGTGACCCATCTCTCTATCCCTTAGTAGTCCATTTTTAAACTGTGACAGATGCGATCAAGAAGAGGCAGCGATCAAGACCCACCAGCTGTGACTGCGCCCCTGCTGACCTGCACTCAGTCCACGGACTGGCACCGTCCCAAAGTTATAGATGCATGAAATTCTGTGCAACTAGGATTTAAAACAGGGCTGGGGATGGGGTGGAATGGCCGCCTCGCATGCACAAGGCCCTGGGTTCAGTCCCCAGCACCACTAAAATAAAGGAGCAGCTTCCACCCACTGGGTGATCACAGGAAGTGGCCCTGCGGTCCCAGTGAAGGTGGCCACTGAGACCTGACCAGGCAGGAGGTCAAGGATGTACCTTGGAGCCATTGATGATGTTGTACTTCTTCTCTTCACTTAACGTGGCTCTGGTCCGGATGGAGGCGGCGTCGCTGCCACTGAAGAGACAGAGGACTTGGCCGAGAGCATAAATCAAAGGGCCTGGAAATGGAGGGTTTCGGGAGGTAAGATCTGAGGAGTGGGCAGACACTTGAACTACAGTGTCAGACAAGATACAGGTTCAGTTCTGCCAGCTACAGCTCACCCAACTTCCACGATGCTGCTGGGACACGAAAGTGGCTGTCAGCGTAGGGTATAAGCAGAGGGCATAGCCCAACAGAGCTTTACTTAAAGCTGGGCGCAGTGGCGCTGACCTCTAGTCCCAGGGGCTTGGAGGCAGGAGGATCGCCAATTGGAGGCCAGCCTCAGCAACTTAGCAAGGCCCTAAGCAACTTGGCGAGACCCTGTCTCTAAATAAAACATAAAAAAGGGCTGGGGAGGAGGCTCAGTGGTTAAGCACCCCTGGGTTCAATCCCAGGTACCAAAAAAAAAAAAAACCCAAAAACAAAAAAACCTTTATTTAAAAAATAGGCAGCAGGATGGACCTGGTCCATCTTTACTTCTGTACAATAGGAAAAAATTGGCAGTGAAAACAACAGAAATGTGGGCTGTGTGAGGCTCCTGAGTGACTGTGAGGAGGCATCTGGGACACGAGAAGAGGGTGGCTGTTCCAGGTCCCCAAGCGCAGGGAAGCAGGACTGGGGTGGCCCCATAATGAGACTGAAAGCTGTGTCCCACCCAGCCCTCCCTCTGTGGCCCACCCCATCTTAGGCTGCCTGCGTTCCTGGGCATCAGGGGCTTATCAGTCACGGACACGGAGGTGACAGAGTCTGTGGGGGATCCTGACTCATCGGGAAAGAAAAACTGGACAGAGATAAGGGAACGCAGATAGTGGCTGCAAGGTGTCAGGGGAGAGGGGCCAGTGGCCCCACAGACAGCAGGGCCAGGCGGCTGCAGAAGGTGGCCGAGGGCACAGACCTGGACGGTTCCGTGAGGCAGAAGGCTGTGATGTGCTCCCCTAATGCCAGCCTGGGCAGGTACTTGGCCTTCTGTTGCCCATTGCCCATCAAGATGATGCCCTGAGAGGAACACACTGTTTTTATTTGTTCTTTTTGGCTCTCTGTGACAGCAGAGTGCGCTCTAACACGTCACACATACATGGGTGTGACTTCCCATTCCTGTGGGGGAACGTGCTCTGGAGTGTCCCTGGTCGTGTTCATACATGAACATGGAAAGTGCCGTCCACCCTCTGAACTGTCTTTCCCACTCCCTCCCCTCCTTCCTTCACACCCCTTCCTCTCATCTAGTGAGCTGCTGTCCTCCTCCCCCTGATTGTGGGTCAGCATCCACATCTCAGAGAGGACATTTGACCTTTGGTTTTTGGAACTGGCTTATGTCACTTAGCTGATGGTCTCCTGCTCCATACATTTACCAGCAAATGCCATGATTTTATTCTTCATTAAGGCTGAGTAATATTCCACCGTGTGCGTACCACACTTTCTTTATCCACCCATGTGCTGGAGGGCGCCTGGGCTGCTCCTACTTTAGCTGAGCCTCCACTGCGGCGAGCCAGCCCCGGGCGGGCAGTGTGTGAGGTGTGAGCACGGGCACACGGGCGGACTGCACTGACGCTGCCATTTGGGTGGGCTCTGCCTATGACCCCCCCGGCACAGGAGGTGGGCGTGGCCTCGCAGATGCTGTCACCCTGCTGACAGGGGACGTCAGGACCCCATCCCACTGGGCGCTGCCCCTCAGCAGGACGGGCCTCAGGGCACCCTGCTCCTCCTTTTCCTGCCCCCTGGGAGCTGGGTCAGAGAGGCCTCACAGAAGAATCCCAAGAAAAGGCCTCTCCTGTGGGTGTGGGGCGTTGTGCGCAGCCCGTTCACCTGAGGGGCCCTTCCTGACGCGGTGGCGTGTCCCCATTCCAGCTGCCGCACGCCTGTGCTCCAGCAGCGCGGCGCGGCCCTGCCGTTGTCCTGGCCGACGTACCATGTACCTTGTGCCCACGTTGTGCTGGGAGCTGCCCTCCCGAGGACACTGCATACTGCCTTCAGGAGAGGACTGCGGGCCAGGGCCCGCAGCTGGGAATGCGCTGTACATGCCCAGAGCTGTCGGCGGTGGGGGGGGGGTCGGGGGGGGGGAGACATGCACTGCGCATGCCCAGAGCTGGCGGCAGTGGGGCAGAACACGCACTGCGCATGCCAGGGCCACACATTCCCTCCTGGAGGCTCGCTGGCAGCCCCTCCAGGCGTGCTGGGACGTACACACTGGGTCCCCGTGGTCCTGCTTCTTGCTGCTAAGTGACTGCTGTCAGGGCCTGCTCTCCACGAAGCAGGGGGGAACCTCACGTGACTGCCTGTGACCATTGCGGCCCTGGCCCAGCACACTCCGACCTCGGATCTGCCACCTGGTCCTCAAAGAAGGGGTAGGACCCAGCTCACAGAGGAAGGGGACAATGTGCAGGGACAGCTGAGCCAGGGCCAGGCCACTCGGCCGAGTGGAGGCCACATGTCCAGTGACCATGAGTCACATGTGGCTAGCACGAGTGACTTGGAGGGGGGCTTGTTCTCGCAGACCTGCCCCGATGCCTTGACCCCCTCCTCCTGGGAGTGCCCAGCCCCCCGCCCAGTGGGCAGCCTGGGAGAACCCAGCACTGACCTTGAGGCCGATGGCCTGGTGTGCCGCCAGGGGCACCGTGATGGAGCCGTCCAGGCTGATGATCTCCCCCAGGCGGGCATACATGGTGTTGGAGAGACCCAGGTCACCTAGGTGAAGGGCAGTGTTAGTCACAGGCCTGCCATCACTCCCACCAAGGCAAAACTTTCACTGCTTCCTATTTTTATTTTATTTATTTATTGATATATTTATTTATTTAGTGGTACCGGGGACTGAACTCAGGGGCACTTGACCACTGGGTCACATCCCCAGACCGTTTTTGTATTTTATTTAGAGACAGGGTCTCACTGAGTTGCTAAGTGCCTCTCCATTGCTGAGGCTGGCTTTGAACTCGCGATCTTCCTGCCTCAGCCTCCCAAGTGATGGGATGACAGGTGTGCGCCACCTCGCCTGCACCCCCCTTTTAAATTTACTTATTTTTAATTTCTTTTATTTCAAATTTATAGGTGGTGTTGAGGACTGAACCTAGTGCCTCACACATACCATGCAAGCACTCTACCACTGGGCCACAACTCCAGCCCCCCTTTTTTTGTATTTTATTGAGAGACAGGGTCTCGCTCAGTCGCTGAGGCTGGCTTTGAACTCGGGATCCTTCAGCTCGGCCTCTGTGTAGTCCCAGCCGCAGGGACGACAGGTGTACGCCCAGGTGAGCGCTGTCTCTTGGATCTCAGAGAACAGGAGCACCTGCACGCAGCAGCCTCCCTGGGGCTCTAAACACTTCCGTGGAATACACACCCCACCGCTTGCTGCAGCGTCAGTGGGAAAGTAATCAAGTTCAAAGTCGCAGAGCCAAGGGAAAACAAAAACAAAACAGGGCTCCAGCTGCGGCTGGGCTCTGGGGTTTCTGAAAGGGACATCGTGCGACAGGCAGCCTGGTGCCAAATTTTGTGCCAGGGCACGGCGAGGCGCCAGGGAGAGGCGCGGCCTTGACATCCAGGCAAACGCGGCTCAGCAGCGCAGGCTCCAGGGCACGCGGGAACCTAGAGTCCGGGGGCGCCCCGTCCCCAGGGCAGGCTGGGGACTCCCACAAGGGCCAGAGAGCTGTGGTCGCCCGGGCTCGCCTTACCTTCTCGATTTTGTTTTTTTTTTTTTTTTTTTTTTTTTGTACCGGGGATTGAACTCAGGGGCACTCGACCATTGGGCCACATCCCCAGACCTTTTTTGTATTTTTTATTAGAGACAGCTCCTGAGTTGCTAAGTGCCTCGCCATTGCTGAGGCTGGCTTTGAACTCGCGAATCGCTGGGATTACAGGCGTGCGCCACCGCGCCCGGCTTACCTTCTCGATTTTGCCCAGGAAGATCTCCTTGGCGAAAGCTCTGCTGGGCGGACTGGTGCGCAGCAGGCGCCAGCTGGCTGGGAGGGCCACCAGCGCGCGGCAGGTACGCAGCCGCCCGGCGCAGGAACACCACGCAGCCCCTCTGGCCACCTGCGAGCTCTGTGACTTTCCACTCCCGCGCCGCCTGATGACGCGATTGGTTCGCGCCGGCGCGCTGGCGCCACCGCGCTTGCGTGACCATGCCTCTGCACGTACAGAGGGGCGGGGCCGCCGTCCGCTTGACAGCTAGAGTTCAAGGCAGGAACGGGGCACGCAAGGAGGGTCCTTTCAGCTAAATGCCACCGCGCGCGCTCTGGATGCTTCCCGGGTGCCCGGGATGCGAGTGGCGGCCCACCCTACCTCCCTCTTGTCACTTCCAGGACGGGACTGTGGAAACAGGAAAGAAAAGCAAGAAATCAGGGAAAATTCACGGCATAGCTGGGTCTGGAGGGAGCTCAGCTGTAGAAACATTGCGTGTGCTAATTGGAGGGTGCATTTGTAGCAGTCTTTTTTTTTTTTTTAATTTATGTTTTTGTTGTAGTTGGACACAATACCTTTATTTTACTTATTTATTTTTACGTGGTGCTGAGGATCGAACTCAGGTTTTGCCTGGAGCTTGCATGTATATTCCACATGGATGCACATGTTTCTAATTATGGTGGAAGGAGACCAGGCAGTAGGTGACCAGGTGACAACCCAGCATCCCTGCCCCACGCAGCCCACGTGCCTTGGAGGAGGCAGATGGGCGTTCTTTTTCTTTTTTTGCATGCAAAAGAGAATATATATAATTGTTATATATTATTAATATGTGACATTAATATGTATATTACTTTTCTTTTATCTTTATTTCTTCTTCTTCTTCTTCTTCTTCTTCTTCTTCTTTTTTTTTTTTTTTTTTTTTTTTTGTACCAGGATTTAACCCAGGGGTGCTCAACCACTGAGCCACATCCCCAGCCCTATTTTGTGTTTTATTTAGACACAGGGTCTCACTGAGTTCCTTAGGGCCTTGTTAAGTTCCTGAGTCTGGCTTTGAATCCTCCTTCTTCAGCCTTTTGAGCTGCTGAGGTTACACTCCTGTGTCACCATGCCCTTTTGCCCGGTGTCCTTGATTTCTTCAATTCAGTTCTCAGCCATTTCCTAAATTTATTCCATGTCTTTCATATAACGTTCAGAATCATTTGCTCATTTGCTCAAATATATTATTCTCATTGTAAAATAGCACCAGATGAACAAAAATTCTGCTTTCTGTTTTTGGTACAGGTTATTTCACCCAGAGGTGCTTAAAAACTGAGCTATTTTCCCAGCATTTTTAATTTTTTTAATTTATCTTGCTAAATTGCTTAGGGCCTACCACTAAATATTTTGAGAGTTGAGTTTTTTTTTTTTTTTTTTTTTTTTTTAATCAGAGATTGGATTCAGGGGCACTGAACCACTGAGCCCCAGCCGCAGCCCTGTTTTTTATTTTATTTAGAGAGAGGGTCTCACTAAGTTTCTTAAAGCCTTGCTAAGTTGCTGAGGCTGGCATTGACCTCATGATTCTCCTGCCTCAGTTTCTAGATCCACTGGGATTACAGCTATGCATGACTGAGCCTAGCCTGAGGCTGGCTTTGAACTTGTGGTCCTCTTATTCAGTCCCCCAGATTGCTGGGACTACACCCATGTATCCCTAATTCTGCTTTTCTTTCTTTCTTTCTTTCTTTTTTTTTTTTTTTTTTTTTTGTGGTACCAGGGATTGAACTCAGGGGCACTCGACCACTGGGCCACATCCCCAGCCCTTTTTTTGGTTTTTATTAGCAGGGATTGAACTCAGGGGCACTTGACCACTGGGCCACATCCCCAGCCTTTTTTTTTTTTTTTAAGCAGGGATTGAACTCAGTATTTTATTTAGAGACAGGGTCTCACTGAGTTGCTACATGCCTTGACATTGCTGAGGCTAGCTTTGAATTCCTGATCCTCCTGCCTCAGCCTCCCAAGTGCTGGGATTACAGGCATAGGCCACCACGCCTGCCTAATTCTGCTTTTTTTTTTTTTAATACATGTTACTATTAACTCCTAAGAGAATAAGAAAAAAAATGATTAGTCATTTGTTCTAGTGGAGGTAGATTTTGGCTTTGAGGTCAAGGCATAGTCAATCTAAAATCTATTCTAGTTTTTTAATAGTTGTGGAGCTCATTGTGTCATGCTATACACCTGTAATCACAGTGCCTTGGGAGACAGAGTCAGGAGGATTGGAATTTTGAAGTATGCCTCAGCACTTAGGAAGACCCTGTTGCAAAATTAAAAAAAAAATAAAGTGGGGGGGGAGGGGGAAATCAGGAATGTATCACACGTGTAATAATTCCCTCAGTTAAATCACCAGTACCACAGGAGTGCATGCAAACACCCACAAAAACAAACAAAATAGTTCTGGGGCTTTGAAAATATCCTTTTACACTGGACAGCCATATCAACCTTATCTACTAGAAAGGGCAGAGTGATAGTGAGTGCCAAAATGACAGCAATTCTTCAGCCTGATCTGTATACAGAAAATTGACAATGTGCTTTTCCTTCTGCTCTGGTCAAAATGTAAAATATGTTCCCCAGACTTTGCCTCTGGGTTCTTTTTATTTTGAATGACTCAGGTAAAGCTGTGACTTTGAAAGAGTACTAGTCCAGTTTCTAACTTGAAAAGGGTTTGAAGGCTTTTGCTTTCACAACACTGTCACATCTATGACAGCAAGCCCTCATTAAATTATTGGATTATGTGGGGTGTTTTTTAAATTTTTTGATAGCCAGATTATCCTCTCAAGTTCAGTAGACTTATCATTCATCAGCTAATCACAAGCAGCAGAGATCCCAGCTGAATTCATCCTAAATTGATGAACAATCCAAATGTGAGCAAGTCAATTTTAGAGTGACTTGTTACCAGTGATAGACAAAAATACACCAACCATGGCCAAGGTCCCAAGATTCAACTGTATGTGGTACAAAAATTATCTGGAAAACTGCATATATTTTATAGGTAGTGATTTAATTTCTCTAGTTTATGTTTAAAGTTGGATATATCAAAAGGTGGTATTGAATTATACAGGAATATGTGTACTGGGGCTGGGGTGTAGCTCAGTGGCAAAGTGTTTGCCTTTCATTTCTGAAGCCCTGGTTCCACTTCCAGTTTCAAAAAAGACAAAAAATCAACTCCTGAAATAGGTGTACATATATATTCCTTTGATTTGTGTTGAAGTTCTTACAGTAACCCACAACAAAGAAGAAAACAGACATCACCACCCTGACCTTAGGCTTCAGGCCAAATTGCAAATTAAGATTTATTTTGGGCTGGAGTTTTGGCTCAGCGGTAGAGCGCTCACCTGGCATGTGAGCAGCCCGGTTCCATCCTCAGCACCATGTACAAATAAACCCATTATGTACAACTAAAGCAAATAAATAAATAATTTAAAAAAAGATTTATTTTAATGGGTTTGAGCCCTGCAGTCTGGACTGCAGACTGACCTGAGGACACCCCTTCCCCACCTCCTGGGACACCCATCTTTTTTATTTACAGCATGACATCTGAAATGGAAATGGATCTGTGCCCAGTGCCTTTGGGGAAACATTGTCCACATTTGCACACTTCTGGGTTGGAGATGCCAGCTCTCTCAATGTGCATTGTCTCTCCTATTCTTTGGCCCTGAGGAGAATACTGTCAAGGCAGCATATTCCATCACCTCTAGCATAAAAACGTGTGGCTCAGGCCTTTCATCTTGCTGGGGTCAGAGTGGTCATAGTTCTCAAACCTGGACGGTGAGCGGTATCTACACAGAGGTGTGTGAGGCTTCAAATAGTATTTTGCAGATGTAGTTCCAAATAAACATATGTAACTTTTTTTTGCAACACTTTTTTATTAATTAATTAATTAATTAATTTATTTATTTATTTTGGTACTGAGGATTGAACTCAGGGGCACTCGACCACTGGGCCACATCCCTAGCCCTGTTTTGTATTTTATTAGAGACAGGGTCTCACTGAGTTTCTAAGTGCCTCGCCATTGCTGAGGCTGGCTTTGAACTCGTGATCTTCCTGCCTCAGCCTCCCAATGCTGGGATTACAGGTGTGCGCCATCGCGCCCGGCCCATATGTAACTTTTTAAAAAAATTTTTTGCATTTATTTATTTGCTTTAGTTGTACACAATACAATGCATTTATGTTTACGTGGTGCTGAGGATCGAACCCGGGCCGCGCAGGTGCAAGGCAAGCACTCTACCGCTGAGCCACAACCCCAGCCCCCCATATGTAACTTTTTTTGTGTGTGTGGTACCGGGGATTGAACTCAGGGGCACTCGACCACTGGGTCACATCCCCAGCCCTTTTTTTTTTGTATTTTATTTAGAGACAGGGTCTCACTGAGTTGCTAAGTGCCTCGCCATTGCTGAGGCTGGCTTTGAACTCGTGATCCTCCTGCCTCAGCCTCCCAAAGTGCTGGGATTACAGGCATGCGCCACCGTGCTTGGCTATATGTAACTTTTTAAAAAAAATATTTTTCAAGGTGTAGATGGGCACAATAAACATTTATTTATTTATTTATTTATTTATTGTGTTGCTGAGGATGGGACCCAGTGCCTCCCATGTGCTAGGGGAACGCTCTTCCACTGAGCCACAACCTCAGCCCAAATATATGTAATGTTTTAATAGTCTGGATGTGTTGCTTAAGTTATTACAATTGAGTTTACTTGTCAATTTAATTTTTTTTTTTTAACCAAAATACTAGGAAATTTTTAATTACATTTGTGGCTCACATTTTTTTTTTTTTTTTTTTTTTTTTTTTATTTTGGTTGTTGGACGTTGTTGCCACAGGGGATGGCTTATAAATCAAATATTTACCAGGTTCCCAATAAGATCAGAGAGTACAAAATTTAAATAAAAATACAAAATAATTGTCATTGCATCATATCCATTCATGAATAATATATATAGATATATAACTCATAAGTTGAGTTGACCTGAAGGCCAGTGACACATGCAAAGGTCCTTAGGTCTGGGCTTTACACGACTGCATCCCAAGGCTCTGGATTCCATTCACAATCACTGCACAGGTGCTGCGGTGCAGTCCAGCCACACCAGCTACCTGGGACGCTGCTGTGGATGGAGGTTTAATGGGGCATTACTGAGAGGCTGTTCCAAAATACAAAATAGGAATGGTGATGAGACCCAGAGTCAGAACCCCTGATGTATTCAGCGCCCAGGCTGTGGGAGGAGGGGATGGGAAACAGCTGTCTCCAACCTGTCACTCTGGCCTGTTTCCTTCCTTGATTGGATGCAATGAACTGTCACTCAGAGGATAGGCTCACTAGGCTCCGCCTGGAGGCGGGGCCAAAGCGCTGTTCAATCCGCACAGAGTCTGGGCGGGACTTCCACGTCCTCATCCGGTCTGTTCCGGAGCCCGCCATCCTTTGGATGTTCTGTGCCAGGAGCCCAAGTACTGGGCTTCACAGGGGCTGGAAGAGCTGCGGGGAAGAGGCCGGACCCCTGGAGTCCAGGACATGGTGAGTGCGCGCGGGCACCTTGAGACCGGGCAGGCCGGCTGAGGACGCGGGACTGGCCATGGCGGGACCTGGGAACGGTAGTGAAAAGTCCTCAGGGTGCTCTGCAGCTCTGCCAGCCGCAGAGCCTCTCTGAGGCAGCTCGGTCCCTGCTGGGCCGTCCAGGGGAGCTGAGGTCAGCAGGTGAGGTCCTGGGCATCCTGTTTCATCACTGCATGGTGTCTTCAGCCCCTTCCTGCAGCCCTCTGTGGGCATCCGTGTGCCCTAGCCCAGCGTGTCCCCAAGTGTGTGGTGACGATGGGGACCGTCTTCAGGAGGGAACCCCAGCTCTACATGTTTCTACATGAGAGAAGCTGTGGATGGTAGGGTCCCCAGGTCCTCGTTCCTCCTGAGCTTTTTAAAGTAGGGGAAGCAGTATCTCCAATCTGGAACTCAGATCTGAAATCCAGAGCTCCAGCCTACTTCTTCATAAGTCTGAGAATAAATCCCTAAACGTCCAGCATCCTGTTCACATTCCCAATGCCAGGGTTTCTTCTTCACATTATCAGTAACCCCCTCCCACCACCACCACGTGCTCCATTTCCAGTGGATACAGTGTTTGTTTGTTTGTTTCCTCCAAGATCCAGATGGCACTTTTGATTTTTTTTTTCCTTTTTATTTATGAGCATTTCACAAGAGGAAAGCAAACAAATATTACTTTATTTTTTATTTATTTATTTATTTATTTATTTATTTATTTTTGGTGGTACCAGGGATTGAACTCAGGGACACTCGACCACTGGGTCACATCCCCAGACCTTTTTTGTATTTTGCTTAGAGACAGGTCTCACTGAGTTGCTAAGTGCCTCGCTGTTGCTGAGGCTGGCTTTGAACTCGCGATCCTCCTGCCTCAGCCTCCCAAAGTGCTGGGATTCCAGGCGTGCACCACCGCGCCCGGCTACTTTATAATTTGAAAAAAAATAATGAAGTGTCTCTCCTTGGCACACACACCTAATCACAATGTCTGAGTTGAGATTTCCCCTTTTTAGACTTTACTGTGTGATTTGTTCTCATCCATCCATTCGACTAGTACTGGGTTTCAGAACTGCCTGACCTTGTGTGCCCACAGATGTCATGTCTAAAGTCTTTTGTAGTGTTGCATGAACACCAATCCCGAGTTCTTCTGCATCTGAGAGTAGTTTGAAATATGAGGTGGTGGCTCCTAGGGAGGAGCTGAAAGCCCTTTGGCTGACAGGAGTCTTTAGTGATTCAGAGCGGGGCTTTTCTGTGAAGTCAAGGTAGTGTGAGGACGCCCCTACCTTGAAACCCAGATTCTTGCAGTCAAATCAAAAAGGTTTCAGACACATTGCTCAGAATAGCAGGCTGTGAGTTTATAAGTGATGTGAAATGGGGGAAAAGGGTCACTCACAAATGAGAGAGAGTGCGTCTTATTAGCGAGGAGAGAAATAGAGTGCCTTTCCTGCACTCTAGTTTTATTGGGAATCCCAGGAAATTTTCATTCTTTTTTTTTTTTTTTAATTTAATTTTTTGTAGTTGTAGATGGACAGAATGCCTACACTTTATTTGTTCATTTTTTTATGTGGTGCTGAAGATCAAACCCTGTGTCCCATGCATGCTAGGCAAGCACTCTGCCACTAAGCCCCAGCCCCAGCCCCAGGTCCATGTCTTGACTTTGGATTGACAGCAGGATAACATCAGACTTTCAAGTCCCACTGCCATGACCACTCTAGGTGTATTTGGCCCAGGCTGATCAATTCTAGGTGGATTCTTTTTTTTTTTTTTTTTTTATACCATGGATAGAGCCCAGGGGCACTTAACTGCTGAGCCATATCATCAGCCCTATTTTTTATTATATTTAGAGACAGGGTCTCACTGAGTTGCTTAGCACCACTTTTGCTGAGGCTGGCTTTGAACTTGTGATCCTCTTTCCTCAGCTTCCTGAGCTGGTGGGATGAAAATTGTGTACCACCATGCCAGGCAAAAGCCTCAGTTTTTACAAATAGATAGCAACAACTTGTACTCCATTTGTAGTTCATTACAATTTTTAAAAAATATTTACTTATTTGCTTTAGTTTTACACAATGCAATGGATTTATGTTTACGTGGTGCTGAGGATTGAACCCGGGCCTCGCACTGCTAGGCGAGCACTCTTCCGCTGAGCCACAACCCCAGCCCCTCATTACAATTTTTTATTTCATGCCTTCATCAACTGTTTAATTTTATGAATATGATGTCATTTTATTTTCTATTTCTCTAATTTCTTAGAGATGTTAACTTTTTTGTGATTATTGAGTACTTAGGTATTATATAAAGAGGACATTCAGGGGGCTGTGGCTGTGGCTCAGGGGTTGAGCACTCACCTAGCACATGTGAGGCACTGGGTTTTATCCTTAGCAACATATAAAAACAAATAAAATAAAGTCTGCCCATTTACAATTAAGGAATATTTTAAAAATAGGCTATTCAACTCTCTTTTTTGTTCTTTTGATGTCCTTATATTTTCTTATTAAAAGTATTTAATTATATCTGATATAATAGTTTATCCCATCTGTCACTTCTTTTTGTACCCTTTAATGATATCATTTGATGAATTGAATTTTTATTTTAATACCCAATTAATGAATTTTTAAATGTATTGTTTGTTTAATGTTGTACTGGGGATTGAACCCAGAGGTGCTTAACCACATCCCCAGCACTTTTTATATTTTATTTAGAGATAGGTTCTCACTGAGTTGCTTAGTGCCTCACTGATGCTGAGGCTGGCTTTGAACTCACAACCCCCCTGACTCAGTCTCCCAAGCCACTGGGATTACAGATGTGTGCCACTGCACCCAGCCAACATGTTCTTTTGTGTTAACTTAAAAAATAATAATAATAATAATGTTTGCCTATTTTGTTCTTAGGATTGAAACCTAGGGGGCTGTTCTTCTTACCTAGATCCCCAGCCTTTTTTATATGTTATTTCCAGACAGAGTCTCAGTAAGTTTCCCAGGTTGGTCTTGAAATTTCATTCCTCTTGCCAGAATGTCCCAAGTAGGTGATATTATGAGCATGTCTACCACATTCACACTATAATCCCCCCCCTTTTTTTTACAGCAAATTCAACTGTTTTATATTCAAGTACACACTACTTCTGAAAATGATATACTATGTAGTATTAATAAAGGGTATAATTACATTTTTTTGTGTGTGTGTGTGTGTGTGATGGATACCTCATTATAACATCTGTCTTTGAAGAGGATGTCATTTTTCTATTTCTTGGCAGTGGAAACACTCATTTGCCATTGTCTAATTGGCAATTGTCTTTTAAAAAATTCTCTCTTTAGTTTTATAGGTGTATCTGTTCCTATTATAATGAGGCATACACTGATGGCTACTTGTTTATAACACAAAACATTGTGTGGTGTAATGATCATTTGGTCAGTGATGAACTTTATGTATGACAATAACACCACATAGTCTCAGTATGGAGTAGTGTACAATCCAAGTGACAGTTTACACTGCAATATTTTCAAAAGAGACAAAATCACTTTTTAGTGAAATTCTGGAATGTAAGCCCACCATTTAGTTAGACACCTTTGTACACATTTATATAAATAACAAGTATATAGATATGTGTACATATGTTTGTGTGTGTGTGTGTGTGTGTGTGTGTGTGTGTGTGTGTGTATGAACATTACATCTCATATTTATGGGAGCTCTTTTATTTCATTTGCCTTATTTTCAGGGGTAGGGGTGTATGGGGGAATGAACTCAGGTACACTTGACCAGTGAGCCACATCCCCAGCCCTATTTTGTATTTTATTTAGAGGCAGGGTCTCACTGACTTGCTTAGAGCCTCACAGGTGCTGAGGTTGAGTTTGAACTTGAGATTTTCCTGCCTCAGCCTCCTGACCCATTGCAATTATAGGCATGCACCACTGTGCCCAGCTTCATTTGCCTTTTTGAAACACTAACATTTGACATTACTGACACACTGTGCATTAGTTCATTTTTAATATATTTAAATTTTATTCTTTTGTTTGGGATTTTCTGTACTCCTCCTTTTTATAAATTGGCCTTTACCAAACTGTTGATATTTTGATTAGCTCATGAATTTTAGACACTTTTTTAAATTTAATTATGTAAGTCCATATGTTTCCTTTTTTTACCTCAGTTTTAGGTGCATCCCACTTTTAATTAAAAAAATATTTATTTATTTACTTTAGTTGTACACAATGCAATGCATTTATGTTCACGTGGTGCTCAGGATCGAATCCAGACCGCGCATGTGAGAGGCGAGCGCTCTGCCGCTGAGTCACAACCCCAGTCCGCATCCCACTTTTTATATTTATGATGGTATAAATTACTTACAATAACCTGCATATATATGTTTATATATATATATTTGTGTGTGTGTGTATTTTTTTTTGTGTGTGTGTGTGTTGGGTGTTGAACTCAGGGGCACTAGACCACTGAGCTACGTTTTCAGCCCTATCTTATATTATATTTAGAGACAGGATCTCACTAAGTTTCTTAGCACCTTGCTTGTGCAGTGGCAGAACTCCAACTTGCTATCCTCCTGCCTTATCCTCTGGAGTCACTGGGATTACAATTATATGCCACCAGCTCAGCCCCCTTGTCTTATTTTTCTTTTTCTTTTTCTGTTGGGGATTGAACCCATGGCCTTGTGCATGTGAGGCAAGAACTCTACCAACTGAGCTAAATCCCCAACCTTTATTTTCTTATAGTCTTGGTCATATTTCTTGGTATACATAATTTTCCAATTCTGATGTATTTTTTTAAATACTTTTTTAGTTGTCAATGGACCCTTCATTTATTTATTTATAAGTGGTTCTGAGACTTGAACCCAGTTCTTCAGACATGCTAGGCAAGCACTCTATCACTGAGCCACAATCATAGCTCTATTGTTATGTATTTTAATGTAAATTCAATATATACATATATATATATACACATATGTGTGTATATATAATGTATAATATATATTTAGATTTTATGTTTTATTTTATTTTAATATGTATTGTGTGTGTGTGTGTGTGTGTGTGTGTGTGTGAATTTAGGTTTTATGTTCTTATCCAATGTAAGAATATTTTCTGCTGGGTATGGTAGTGTACACCTGTAATTCCAGCAGCTTGGAGGATGAGACAGGAGGATCAGGAGTTCAAAGCTAGCCTCAGCACAGACAAGGCACTAAACTTCTCAATGAGACCCTGCTCTAAATAAAATACAAACTAGGGCTGGTGGATGTGGCTCAGTGGTCAAGTGCCCCTGAGGTCAATCCCCAATATCAAAAAAAAGACAAAATTTTTTCTCCAGAATTAAACTCATATTTTTTTGTATTTTATTTAGAGTGACAAAGTTATTTTTTTTGAACTCGCGATCCTCCTGCCTCAAAGTAGTTTTTTTTTGCTTTTAAATCTATTATGGATATTTTGTATGGGATGAGATGGAGAGCAAATATTTTGTTTGTTTATTTATTTATTAGTTTATTATTATTAATATTATTCTATCAGCAGTTGAATCCCGGGGTGCTTTACTACTGCGCTACATCCCAATCTTTTTTTATTTTTTGAGATAGGGTCTCTCTAAATTGCTTTGGGCCTAGTTGAGTTTCTGAGTCTGGGGTTTAATTTGTGTCCACCTGGTTTAGTCATGAGTCACTGGGAGTAACAGCGGGCACTAGCATTTCCAATCAAAAATTTTACACACACACACACACATACACACACACATATATAAATTTAATAGACTTCTATGTGACTCAGCAGCAGTGTTTGGAATGTTGGTAATAATATAAGAAGGCAAAAAATACATTTTACGTCACATTCCCTACCACATCAGGACTTGTGAGTACACATCTTATTCTACTTTTACAAGTTTAGTTTTGTATGAATACATTTTTTGGGGTGGGGCACAGTGTGTGTGTGGGGCCAGACATTAATTTCAGGGGCACTTGATTTATTTTGTATTTTATATAGAGACAGGGTCTCAGTGAGTTGCTTAGGGCCTTGCTGTTGATGAGGCTGGCTTTGAACTCATGATCCTCCTGAACCACTGGGATTACAGGTGTGTGCCATCTTGCCTGACATAAGAGTACTTATTTTTAATTTAGATTAATAAGAATGAGGGGCTGGGAATTTGGTTCAATTGGTAAAGTGCCTGCCTCTAATGCATAAGGCCCTGTGTTCAATCCCCAGCGTGCGCGCGTGCACACACACACTCACACATAGAATGAGGAGAATAATATTTATAGAGTTAAGTGTGCTGCTCATCATTAAAAATTACTTATCAAAAGAGCTGGTAGTCTTTATGTATGCATGTATTTATTTATTTGGTACCGGGGTTTGCAATATACCTGCCTCAGCCTCCTGAGATACTAGCTTCACAGATGTGCACCACTGTGCCTGGCTTTTTCCACATTTTTATTGGTGCATTATAATTTTATATAATGATGGGATTTGTTACATATTTGTATATGCACAAAAAAATAACAATATAATTTAGCCAATGTTACTCCTCAAGACTTCCCCCACCCTCCACTTTTTCCCTTTCCTCTCCTGATCTACCTTACAGTTAGGAGATGCAGTCCCCCTTTTTTTTCATTTCTCTTCTCCAGTTTACATATATGAGAGAAACATACAACCTTGACCTTCTGATTTTCATTTATTTCAGTTAATATAATCATGTCTAGTTCCATCACTTTTCCTGCAAATGCCATATTCCATTTTTCTTTATGGCAAATAAAATTTCCTTGTGTATATATATATTGCATTTTTTAAATCCATTTACTTGATGGCACCTTGGCTGGTTCCATAGTTTGGCTATTGTGAATTGTGCTGCTACAAATGTAGGTAAGCCTGTGTCAGTGTAGTAAGTTGACTTTAATTCTTCAAGATAAATACTGAGGAATGGTATAGCTCAGTCACATGGTAGAATGGTAAATTCATGCCTAATCTTTTGAGGAATATCCATACGGATTTCCATAGTGGTTGTTTTAATTTACAGTCCCACCAACAGTGTTAAAATATGCCTATATATGCTCTCCAACATTTGTTTTTTTTTTTTTTTTTTTTTTTTTTGTGGTTACCGGGGATTGAACTCAGGGGCACTCGACCACTGGGTCACATCCCCAGCCCTTTTTTGTATTTTATTTAGAGACAGGGTCTCACTGAGTTGCTAAGTGCCTCGCCATTGCTGAGGCTGGCTTTGAACTCTCAATCCTCCTGCCTCAGCCTCCCAAAGTGCTGGGATTACAGGCGTGCGCCACCGCGCCCGGCTTGTTATTATTTTTATATATTTTTTTCTTTTTTTTTTTTTTTGGTGGTGCTGGGGATTGAACTTGTGCATGGAAGGCAAACACTTTACCAACTGAGGTATTATTTTATTTATTTTGAGTCACTGATTACAGGCATGTGCTACAATGCCTGGCTATTATTTTTATTCTTACTGACTTCCATTCTGATGGGTGTGAGTTGAAATCTCAATGTAGTTTTGATTTGCATTTCCCTAATTGCTAATGATTTGAGCAATTTGTGCTGTATTTGCTCAATATTTGTAGTTTTTTGAGAAGTATCTGTTTAGTTCTTTTGTTCATGTATTAATTTTTGGGTTATTTGAGTTTATTTATTTATTTATTTATTTTAGTTGTTGATAGACCATTATTTTATATGTGGTGCAGAGAATTGAATCCAGTGCCTCACACATGATAGGCAGGTGCTCTTATCACTGAGCCACAAGCCCAGGTCCAGTTATATGATATTTTGCTATGAAGTTTTCTAAGCTCTTTTTATAGTTTTGATATGCATCCTGTGTCAGAAGAGCAGCTGACAAGGATTTTCTACCATTTTGTAGGTTCTTACTTTACATTTCCTATTGTTTCCATTGCAGGAGCTTTTTAATTTGATGCTGTCCCATTTATCAACACTGGGCATTATTTCCTGAGCTTTAGGTGTCTTATTGAGAAAATTCTGTCCTCTGCTTGAAAGGTGCAGTGGTTTATTTTGTTTTGTTTTCTTGTTGTGCTGGGGATTGAAGCAGGGTCTTGTGAATGTGAGGCAAGCACTCTACCAACTGAGCTATATCCCCAGCCCCATGGTGTAGTATTGACCCTGTAGTTTCTAAGCTTTTGCAGCCACAGCTAAAGAATACCAGTGAAGGAGCCCTAATTAGGAAGGGCTGTTGCAGCTAGCTGGAAGCCATAAGTTCCACCTGATATGTATGTGACGCACCTGTAGGCACCCGCAAACCTGAAGGTATATAACCGGGTGAAAGCGGTCCGAGTTAGGAGAACGGAGAATTCAGTCAGCTGGGCAGTCACTCGGTCGGTCAGAAGAATCAGAGCGGCCAGAACGTAGGCAGAGCGGTTACAGAAGAGAAACCAGATAGAAGACAGAAGAGAAACCAGATAGAAGAAGTAATGCCTGGTCAGAGTTAGGCCGAGACTCCTGAGGAAGACAGAAGACAGAAGAAAGAAGAAAGAAGCTCTAATCTTTCTCTAAGCTACTCTAAGCTAAGAAGAAGCTCTATCTTTCTTTCTCTCTAAGACTCTAAGCTAAGAAGACAAGAAAAGCTCGCTTTAATCTTTCTCTCTAAAAATCTTTCTTTCCCTCTCTAAGCTCTAAGAAAGTAGAAGTAAAAGTAGTAAAAGCTTTACTCTGCCTCCGAGAGTTTTCCTCCCGGTTTTCGGTACCAGGTAGCTTACAAATGGTGGTCCGTCTGGGGCTCGGCAGGCAGAGAAGAAAAGCTAAGAAATAAGAGCAATGAAAAAGCATAGCCTCAGACTCAGTTGAGACCAGCAAAAAGAGTAGAAACAAGAGAGCATAGCCTCTGACTCAGTTGAGGCCAGTTAAGAATTAAGCCGAAGCAGAGTAGCCAGCGAAAAGCCGAAGCGAGCCGGCCAAAAGCCGACTTAGTTGAGGCCAGTTAAGAATTAAGCTGAAGCAGAGTAGCCGGCGAAAAGCCGAGCCGGCCAAAAGCCATAAAAAATGAAGAAGCCAGACTCAGTTGAGACCAGCAAAAAGAGTAGAAACAAGAGAGCATAGCCTCTGACTTAGTTGAGGCCAGTTAAGAATTAAGCTGAAGCAGAGTAGCCGGCGAAAAGCCATAAAAAATATAGAGAAAAAGCCTTGAGCTTTAGTATAAAGAAAAAAGCCATGAGCTTAAAAGAAAATAGAGAATTAAATAGCATGGTAAAAACCATGCAGAAAAAAAAGCCATTGAGCTTTGGCAAGAAAGCCATAAAGAAAAATAAAGAAGAGAAAAAAAAAAAGTCAAAGCCGCTTATGCAATTGTGCTTAACTAAGTGCGTTAGCTGCTCCTCAGCAGTAGGCTTCCTTAAAAGCCGCAGCACCTCCTCAAAAAGGGCTCAAATATCCACCCTTTCAAAAATAAAAGGTGAAAAGCTAGGTAGGGAAAATAAAAGAAAATAGAGAAAATAAAATAGAGAAAATAGAAAGCACCTTTTTAAACTAAAGGGAAGGAATATGAAGGAGCCCTAATTAGGAAGGGCTGTTGCAGCTAGCTGGAAGCCATAAGTTCCACCTGATATGTATGTGACGCACCTGTAGGCACCCGCAAACCTGAAGGTATATAACCGGGTGAAAGCGGTCCGAGTTAGGAGAACGAATTCATTCGGTCCGTCGGGCAGTCACTCGGTCGGTCAGAATCAGAGCGGCCAGAACGTAGGCAGAGCGGTTACAGAAGAGAAACCAGATAGAAGACAGAAGAGAAATGACTGGTCAGAGTTAGGCCGAGGCTCCTGAGGAAGACAGAAGACAGAAGAGAGAAGAAAGAAGTTCTAATCTTTCTCTAAGCTAAGCTCTATCTTTCTTTACTCTAGAAGCTCTAGCTCTATTCTATCTTTCTTTCTAAGAAGCTCTATCTTTCTTTACTCTACTCTAGAAGCTCTAGCTCTTTCTATCTTTCTTTCTAAGACAAGACAAGAAGATCTTTCTTTCCCTCTCTAAGCTCTAAGAAAGTAGAAGTAAAAGTAGCAAAAGCTATACTCTGCCTCCGAGAGTTTTTCCTCCCGGTTTTCGGTAGCAGGCAGCTTACATACCAGGAGCCATCTGACTACAGAAAGTGCAAAGAATGAGTCTGTTGGAGCCCTGAGAGTTTGGAAGGCTCTGCCATCATGTTGATATTCATGCAGTCACACATGCTCACACTGGAGATCTTGGACTTAGGTCACCCATTACTAAAAGAGAATAATATCTTTTTATTCATTTTGTTAAGTTCATAATATTTTTTCAGCAGCAGTAGGAAACTAGACTTTCTTACACCTGAAATCTTCTATGTGATCAAATTTGCATCATGCTACTGCAATCAATATTAAGTGATAGTGGTCAGAGCAGTGAAAAATCTGCTGCAAAGCATGATTGAAGTGCCTCCTACTGTTCTGAGTGCCAGCAGCAGCTCCATCAGTCAGCTTTGGAATTCTGATTAATATGTAAATATGCTGTACTTTCTTTTTTTAAACTGGTGATTGACCTCAGGAGCACTTGAGCACTGAGCTCCATCCTGAGTTATATTTTGTGTTTTATTTATAGACAGGGTCTCAATGAGTTGCTTAGGGCCTCAGTGAGTTGCTGACTCTGGGTTTGAACTTTCATTCTTCTGCCTCAGCCTCCAGAGTCTCTGGGATTAAAAGCAGGCACTAACATTTCCAATAAAATTATATTTATATTTTAATAGACTTATATTTGACCCAACAGCAGTGTTTGGAATATTGCTACTGATGTAAGAAGACAAAAACTACATTTTGCATCACATTCCCTACCATATCCCTACCATATCAGATCTTGTGATTATACATCTTTTTCTACTTTTACAAGTTTAGTTAAATATAAATACATATATTAAATTAATTAATTAATTTATTTATTTTGGTGGGGGCCAGGGTTGAACCCAGGGTTACTTGACTCCTGAGCCATATCCCTAGCCCTATTTTTTTTTTTTATTTAGAGACAGGGTCTCACTGAGTTGCTTAGGGCCTCACTTTTGCTGAGGCAGGCTTTGAACTCATATTCCTCCTGCCTCAGCCTCCTGAGCCACTGGTATTACCAGCATGTGCCACTGTACCCAGCATATGAGTATTTATTTTTCATTTAGTATGAGAAGAATGAGGGGCTGGGGATGTATATCAGTTGGTAGAATGCCTGTCTTGAATGCATAAGGCCCTGGGCTCAATTCCCAGCACCACCAAAAAAAAAAAAAAAAAAAAAAAAAAAAAAAAAAAAAAATTGGAAGAGGAGAATGATATTTATAGAGTTAAGTGTGCTGCTCACCATGAATAATTACTTGTCAAAATAGCTGGTAGTCTTACCAAATGACATTCAGTACAGATCCTTCCCCTGAGGTTTTTGTTTCAACTATGAAGGTTGTCATTTCCTGACTATATGTTATATAAAAAGTAAAATAAAGATACCTAATAAATGCTAAGAAAAAAACTATTCAGCAGCAATATTTTCTAATGTTAATAGAAGGGGGGGGAACCCTGAGATGTAATAGATAACATATTTCTAGTAGAAGACCTCCAAAATATGATTTAACTCAGATTTTCACATGGATCAAATAGAAATTTATTGTAAATATGAGTCAATGCCAAGGAGCGTAAAGTCTTCTATAGGATGACCTAAAGAATCTCCTTGAAAAACAAAATGTGTAATGCCCAAATAAGAAAATAAGAATGTTTCCCAGATGACAATGTCACAGTGTCCCTCTGCACACATTCCAGAGGAGAAGATGGGGTGGGTGGCTTAATGCATCCAGCCTCAAGTCCTGTGACCCTTGGAGGTGGAAGAGGCAATGTCTGGCCATTAAAAAATTGCTCTTCTGTATACATGTTTTTAAAAGTATAGGGAGAATCAGTTCTATGGATCTTGAAGAATTTTCTTATAATTTACAAGGATATGATGTGAAATAATATATCAAAGACCATCACACTTTGTAAAAATGAGTTTTGTTAATTTTTAAGTCTCTAAATAAAATACAAAATTGGTCTGGGGTGTGGCTCAGTGGTTGAGTGCCCTTGAGTTCAATCCCTGGTACAAAAATTACTTCCTTAGCCGGGTGTGGTGGTGCACGCCTGTAATCCCAGCACTTGGGAGGCTGAGGCAGGAGGATCATGAGTTCAAAACCAGCCTCAGCAATGGCGAGGCACTTAGCAACTCAGTGAGACCCTGTCTCTAAATAAAAATAAAAAAGGGGTAGGGGTGAGTGAAGGAGCCCTAATTAGGAAGGGCTGTTGCAGCTAGCTGGAAGCCATAAGTTCCACCTGATATGTATGTGACGCACCTGTAGGCACCCGAAAAGCTGAAGGTATATAACCGGGCAAAAGCGGTCCGAGTTAGGAGAACGGAGAATTCAGACAGCCGGGCAGTCACTCGGTCGGTCAGAAGAATCAGAGCGGCCAGAACGTAGGCAGAGCCGTTACAGAAGAGAAACCAGATAGAAGACAGAAGAGAAACCAGATAGAAGAAGTAATGACTGGTCAGAGTTAGGCCGAGACTCCTGAGGAAGACAGAAGACAGAAGAAAGAAGAAGGAAGAAAGAAGAGAGAAGAAAGAAGCTCTAATCTTTCTCTAAGCTAAGCTCTATCTTTCTTTCTCTCTAAGCTCTCTCTAAGAAAGTAGAAGTAAAAATAGTAAAAGCTTAACTCTGCCTCCGAGAGTTTTTCCTCCCGGTTTTCGGTACCAGGCAGCTTACAGGTGAGGCCCAGTGTTCGAGTGCCCCTGAGTTCAATTCCTGGTACAAAAAAAAAAAAAAAAAAAAAAAAAAAAAAAAAAAAAAAAATTCCTTGACACTATTAAACCTCTGGTTCTCTTTTTGTTTTATTTTACATTGGCTTTAAAATAATCAGTTGCCTCTATAGAAATTGAAATTGAGTTTAGATCACTCTTTTTCCTGGTCCAGTAGTCTTCTACTGATTAAAATCTTATTTAAACCAACTTAATTAATCTATGCCCTTTTTCCCCCACAAAGAACTATCTCCTCCCCCCGCCCTTCTCCCTTTCTTTCTGAATGTGGATATATGTGATAAATGGGTCTATGTTAGGTGTGTTGAAAGTGATGATTTTGGAAATTGCTTATGATATTTCCAAGCGTTTTACAGGCAGGAACACAATGATATTTATAAGCAATGAGTCATTGCATTCAAAGCATAGATATACAAGAGTCCAAATTAGAATGTTATTCAGATACTTCAGGGTTAAGGTGATGTCTCCACCACCATTCCAGGTCTTTGAGTCTCTCTGAAACACCTCTTATGAGAAGGTGAGTTAGAAATAAGTTGTCTGGAAGAACCAAGATTGTCTTATTATTATTATTATTTTTTAATGTACTGTAATTACTGTAAGAGGATAATATCCTATTATTTATTCTGATAAGTTCATAAAATTTTTTCAGCAGAAGTATCAAACTAGTTTTTCTTGCAACTGAAATCTTTTTTTTTTTTTTTTTTTTTTTTGTGGTACCAGGAATTGAACTCAGGGGCACTCGTCCACTGGGTCACGTCCCCAGCCCTTTTTTGTATTTTATTAGAGACAGGGTCTCACTGAGTTGCTAAGTGCCTCGCCATTGCTGAGGCTGGCTTTGAATTCATGATCCTCCTGCCTCAGCCTCCCAAAGTGCTGGGATTACAGGCGTGCGCCACCGCGCCCGGCTGCAACTGAAATCTTTTATGTGAGCAAATTTGCATTATGCTAATGCAATGAATACGAAGTGATAGTGGTCAATGCGGTGAAAAAAATCTACTGTAAAGTGTGATTAAAGTGCCCCCTACTGTTCTGAGTGTTAGCATTAGCTCCATCAGGCAGCTTTGAAATCCTGATTAATATGTAAATATGTTTTGTTTCTTTTCTTTCTTTCTCTCTCTCTTTTTTTTTTTTTCCCCCTGGTACCAGGGATTAAACTCAGGGGCACTCAAACCTGAGCCCCATCCCAGCCCTATTTGAAATTTTATTTAGAGTTGAATTTTATTTAGTTGTTTAGGCCCTCACTAAATTGCAGAGACTGTCTTTGAACTCCTGATCCTCCTGCCTCAGCCTCCCTAGCCACTGGAGACTACAGGCCTGTGCCAATGTGCCAGGCTAGATTTTTTCTTTAATCCCAGCTCTTTCGGGATGGGAGCTATGTGATATTTCCTGAGGAACCCTTCCCCTCATGCTAGACACAGAGATATCCTCTTTGCTTGAAATTACTTCTGATAATGTATGATTTAACAAGGTATTAAGGAAATAGTTTATCATTTTCTACTAAGCAACCTGGTTTACACAGAAGAATATCTATTGTCATCAAATTTCTGATCACTGTTGTTTTTTAGTTTCAAGATCATCTGATCCCTTGCCATCCACAGTCCTCTGCTCAGGAGCCTTTTGCTGGATGGTTTTTCTATCCCCTCTTGCATTGCATGAATGTGGTTTGGTGTAGATTGGGGGCCCATTCTCTGCCTATCTGGCCCATAGATATTGGTGTCTTCTGAGGTTCCCATCAAAGCCTTTGGCTTTTGATTTTATCAAGTAATATGTTCTGTGACTTGCTTGGCATTTGGTTGTCTTAGTTTCATTTTCAACTCATCATAAGGTAGAATTGTTTGTTTGTTTGTTGGTACTAGGAATTGAACTCAGGAGCACTTGATCACTGAGCCACATCCTCAGATCTATTTTGTATTTTATTCAGAAACAGGGTCTCACTGAATTGCTGAAGGCCTTGTTAAATTGCTTAGGCTGGCCTCCAAGTCATGATCCTATTGCCTCAGTCCCCCAAGCCACTGGGATGACAGTAATGTGCCACTGAACCTGGCTTAGAATTATTTTTTTATGAGGGAATTTTCAAAGTTAACATATGCACATATGTGAGGTAGGGAGGAAAGAGACACAAAATGAGTAAAAGTCAAGAAAGCCCTTGGATCTGTGCTGGCAGATGCTGTGAGAAGCCAAAGTTTCTCTGGTGGAACATATTCTGAGGGTATTTTGTATGTTCTTAATTTTCCATTGAGCCACAGGAACATGATGTCTTTATTTCTCACATAAGAGCCGGTCATCAGCTACCTGTCCTCTTTTACAAATTAGCTGATTGAGTGCTTTTACATTTGGAAAGAAATTGAAGACTGGAAAGTTGGGCATAAAGGCTTGGATGTATTTGGGGCTTTGTCCCCGTGTAAAGAATAGCCAGCATGTTACCAAAGCATCTATGAACTCTTTCAATAGCAGTATTTATTGAGATTCCAATTCCATCTTTTTTCTCCATTTCTTCTAACTACAAGGCACCAACTAGAATCAAAATCTCAATCAGAAATCAAGATAGAATGTGTTGTAGAACAAATCACAAATCCTGCTCATTCAATGGTTTCTGAGGCTGTTCCTGATAATTCATTGTGTCTTGTAGATCTTGCAAGTTTTTAAATTGGGGTTATAGACACCAAGCACATAGAAGTATATGGAATATAAGAGGATATTCTTCCAGTGAATAGATATTTATAAATATCATATCAAAAATTTGTGTATGATTCTTTATAATGCCTCAGTATTAACTACTAAATTAAGTATGTTGCATATCATTATGGCAATTTCATCTCCATGTTAGAGTTTTTTCAGGTGGGGTACCGGAGGGATTGAATTCAACCATGAGCCACATCCCCAGCCTAGTCAACTATGAAAGTGTGTAGCCTGGTGCCTAGTTTCTAAAGGACTTGATTTCTTTGGGTTTTGTTTCTCAAACCTTCTCCATGTTAACAAACCCCCATTAACCTATTGAAGGAGGATATATGTAGATGAGAAGGTGCCCTGTGTCATGATCAGCTATCTGCTAACCTCTTGTACCAGGAAATCCAGTTAAGCAAAGCTGGAATTGACAACCAGCCCAGCCATGATCTAAGGAGCTTTGGAGTGGCTTATAACCTAGCTAGATAACTAATATGTCCATTAGAGGTGGATGCCTTAGTTCTATGCCATATTGTGTAGCAGTTATTGAGAAAGAAGCAGGTGACCAATAGGCATTGGTTGTTAGATGGTACAAACTTTTGCAAAAGTATCTGTAAACATAAAATGTAATAGAATGGTGTTAAAACTCTCCCAAGCTGGGCACGGTAGCGCACGCCTGTAATCCCAGCACTTTGGGAGGCTGAGGCAGGAGGATCATGAATTCAAAGCCAGCCTCAGCAATGGCGAGGCACTTAGCAACTCCGTGAGACCCTGTCTCTAATAAAATATAAAAAAGGGCTGGGGATGTGATCCAGTGGTCAAGTGCCCCTGAGTTCAATCCCTGGTACCATAAAAAACAAACAAAAACTTTCCCAATATGTCACATCAAAGGAGGAAAGAGACATAGAGCCTGCTTACTAAGTCAGAGGCTGTTGCAAAATAAGATGTTTGCTTTTTATGTATTTAAGTTCTAGAGTCAAGGCTTTGGGGAGATCTATTGAAAGGTGACCTCAAACTCCTGGGACCCTACTTTTCTTTTGTTTTATTTATTTTTTGGGTACTGGGATTAAACTCAGGGGCACTCTGCCACTGAGCCACATCCCCAGCCCTATTTTGTATTTAATTTAGAGACAGTGTTTCACCGAGTTTCTTAGCACCTCACTTTTCTGAGGCCGGCTTTGAACCCATGATCCTTCTACCTCAGTCTTCTGAGTAACTGGGATTACAGGTGTGTGCCACTGCACCTGACTATGTTCCTTTTATTGCTGTCTAACAACATAAGAAGTGAAATAAAGATACCTAATAAATGCTAATAAAACTATTCGGCAACAGTATTTTGTAATGTTAATAGGAGAGGAGAAAAAAAAAAAAAAAACAAAACCCTGAGATATAATAGTTAACATATTTCTAGTAGGAAACCTCCAGAATATGATTTGACTCAGAATTAGATTCTCACATGGATCAAATTGAAATTTATTGTACATATGATTCACTGCCAAGGAGCTTAAAGTCTTCTATGGGATGACCTAAAGAATCTTCTTGAAAAGCAAAATGTGTCATGCCCAAATGAGAATGTTTCTCAGAAGACAATGTCACAATGTCATAGCGCCCCTTTTTGCACACATTCCAGAGGAGAAGATGGGGTGGCTTAATGAATCCAGCCTCAAGTCCTGTGACCCTTGGAGGTGGAAGAGACAATGTCTGACCATTAAATAATTGGTCTTCTGTATACATGTTTTTAAAAGTATAGGGAGAGTCAGTTCTATGGATCTTGAAGAATATTCTTATAATTGACAAGAATATGATGTAAAATAATATCAAAGACCATCACACTTTGTAAAGATGAGTTTTGTTTATTTTTTAAGTGTCAAAATACAAAATTGGTCTGAGGATGTGGCTCAGTGGTTGAGTGTCCTTGAGTTCAATTCCTGGTACAAAAAAAAAAAAAAAATTACTTTCTTGACACTATTAAACCTCTGGTTCACTTTTTGTATTGTTTTATATTGGCTTTAAAATAATCAGTTGCCTCTGTAGAAATTGAAGTTGAGTTTAGATCATTCTTTTTCCTGGTCCAGCAGTCTTCTACTAATCAAAATCTTTCTTAAACCAACTTAATTAATGTCTTTTTTTTTTTTTTTTTTAACCACAAGGAACTCTTTCACCCCCCTGCTGAGGGGCAGATAAAGTGGCTTCTCCCTTGCTTTCTGAATATGGATATATGTGATAAATGGATCTATGTTAGGTGTGTTGAAATTTATGATTTTGGAAATTGCTTATGATATCATTTCCAAGCCTTTTGCAGGCAGGAACAGAATGATATTTATAGCCAATTAGTCACTGCATTCAAAGCATAGACATACAAGAGTCTAAATTAGAATGTTGTCCAGATACTTCAGGGTTAAGATGATGTCACCACCACCATTCTAGGTCTTTGAGTTACTCTGAAACACTCCATATGAAAAGGTGAGTTAGGAAAAGTTGTCTGGAGGAACTGAGATTGTTTTATTATTATTATTTTTAATGTACTGTAATTACTGTAAGAGGATAATATCCTATTATCCTCTTAATTTATTCTGATAAGTTCATAAAAAATTTTTCAGCAGTAGTAGCAAACCAGATTTTCTTGCAACTGAATTTGATCTTCTATGTGATCAAATCTACATTATGCTGTGATAGTGGTCAATGCAGTGAAAAAAATCTGCTGCAAAGCGTGATTGAAGCACCCCTACTGTTCTGAGTGTCAGCAACAACTCCATCAGGCAGCTTTGAAATCCTGATTAATATGTAAATATGTTTTTATTGTTTTTTTTTTTTTTTTTTTGTACCAGGGATTAAACTCTGGGCACTCAAACACTGAGCCCCATCCCCAGCCCTATTTTGAATTTTATTTACAGACAGGGTCTCACTTAGTTGCTTAGGGCCTAGATAAATTGCTGAGACTGTCTTTGAACTTCTGATTCTCCTGCCTTAGCCTCTTTAGCCACAGGAACTACAGGCCTGAGGCAATGTGCCAGGCTAATTTTTTTCTTTAATTCCAGCTCTTTTGGGATGGGAGCTATGTGGTATTCCCTGAGGAACCCTACCCCTCATGCTAGACACAGAGATATCCTCTTTGCTTGAAATTACTTCTGATAATGTATGATTTAACAAGGTATTAGAAAAATAGTTTATTATTTTCAACTAAGTAACCTGGTTTACACAGAAAAATATCTACTGTCATCAAATTTCTGATCACTGTTGTTTTTTAGTTTCAAGATCATCTGATCCCTTGCCATCTGCAGTCCTCTGTTCAGGGGGAACTGGGCCTTTTGCTGGATGATTTTTTCTATTCTCTCTTTCATTGCATGAATTTGGTTTGGTGTAGATTGGGGGCCCATTCTCTGCCTATCTGGCCCATTGATATTGGTATCTTCTGAGGTTCTCATCAAAGTCTTTGGCTTTTGATTTCATCAAGTAAGATGTTCTGTTACTTGCTTGGCATTTGGCTGTCTTAGTTTTATTTTCAACTCAACATGATGTAGAATTTTTTGTTTGTTTTTGGTATTAGGAATTGAACTCAGGAGCACTTGACTAATGAGCCACATCCCCAGATCTATTTTGTATTTTATTCAGAGATAGGGTCTCACTGAATTGCTGAGGGCCTTGTTAAATTGCTGAGGCTGGCCTCCAAGTCACGATTCTACTGCCTTAGCCCCCCAAGCCACTGGGATGACAGTAATGTGCCACTGAGCCTGGCTTTGAATTGTTTTTTTAATTAGCAAATTTTCAAAGTAAACATATTTACAAATGTAAGATAGTGGAGAAAGATACAGAAAATGAGTAAAAGTAAACAAAGCCCTTGGGACTGTGCTGGCAAATGCTGTGAGAAGCCAAAGTTTCTCTCTGTGTGAATATATTCTCAGGGTACTTTGTATGTTCCTAATTTTCCATTGAGCCACAAGAACGTGATTTTTTTTTTTTTTTTTTTTTTTGTGGTACCGGGGATTGAACTCAGGGGCACTTGACCACTGGGTCACATCCCCAGCCCTTTTTTGTATTTTTATTTAGAGACAGGGTCTCACTGAGTTGCTAAGTGCCTCGCCATTGCTGAGGCTGGCTTTGAACTCGCGATCCTCCTGCCTCAGCCTCCTGAGTTCAAAACCAAGCCTCAGCAATGGCGAGGCACTTAGCAACTCAGTGAGACCCGTCTCTAAATAAAAATAAAAAAGGGTAGGGGTGATGAGGGAAGCCCTAATTAGGAAGGCTGTTTGCAGCTAGCTGGAAGCCATAATCCACCTGATATTTATAGTGACGCACCTGAGGCACCCGAAGAGCTGGAAGGTATATAACCGGCAAAAGCGTCCCGATTAGGAGAACTGAGACTTCAGACTAGCCGGCAGGTCACTCGGTCGGTCAGAAGAATCAGAGCGCCAGAACGTAGGCAGAGCCGTTACAGAAGAGAAACCAATAGAAGACAGAAAGAAACCAGATAGAAGAACGTAATGACTGGTCAGAGTTAGCCGAGACTCCTGAGGAGACAGAAGACGAAGAAAGAAGAGGAATAAAGAAGAAGAGAGAAAGAACTCTAATCTTTCTCTAAGCTAAGCTCTACTTCTTTCTCTCTAAGCTCTCTTAAGAAAGTAGAAGTAAAAATAGTAAAAGCTTAACTCTGCCTCCGAGAGTTTTTCCTCCCGGTTTCGGTACCAGGCCAGCTTAACAACAGGTGAGGCCCAGTGTTCGAGTGCCCCTGTGTTCAATTCCTGGACCAAAAAAAAAAAAAAAAAAAAAAAAAAAAAAAAAAAAAAAATTCCTTGACCTCTTAAACCTCTGTTCTCTTTTTGTTTTATTTTACATTGGCTTTAAAATAATCAGTTGCCTCTATAGAAATTGAAATTGAGTTTAGATCACTCTTTTTTTCCTGGTCCATAGTCATCTACTGATTAAAAATCTTATTTAAACCAACTACTTAATCTATTCCCTTTTCCCCCAAGAACTATCTCCTCCCCCCGCCCTTCTCCCTTTTCTTTCTGAATGTGATATATGTGATCAAATGGGTCTATGTATGGTGTGTTTGAAAGTGATGATTTTGGAAATTGCTTTATGATATTTCCAAGCGTATTTACAGGCAGGAACACATGAAATTAAAAGCAATGAGTCATTGCATGTCAAAGCATGAGATATACAAGAGTCCAAAATTAGAGAGTGTTTATTTCAGATACCTTCAGGGTTAAGGTGATGTCTCCACGCACCAATCCAGGTCTTTGAGTCTCTCTGAAACATCCCTCGTATGAGAAAGGTGAGTTAGAAATAGTGGTTGTCTGGAAAACCAAATTGTCCTTATTATTATAATTATTTTTTAATTTACTCGTACTTACTGCTAAGAGGATATATCCAATTATTTTATTCAGATAAGTTCATAAATTTTTATCAGCAGAAGTATCAAACTAGTTTTTCTTGCAACTGAAATCTTTTTTATTTTTTTTTTTTTTTTTGTGGTACCATGGGAATTGACTCAGGGGCACTCGTCCACTGGGTCACGTCCCCAGCCCTTTTTTGTATTTATTAAGACACGGTCTCACTGAGTTGGCCTAAGTGCCTCGCCATTGCTGAGTCTGGGCTTTGAGAATTCATGATCCTCCTGCCCACAGCCTATCCCAAAGTGCTGGGATTACAGGCGAGCGCCATCCGCCCCCGCTGCTTGCAACTGAAATCTTTTATGTGAGCAAATTTGCATTTGATGCTATGGGCAATGATACGAATGATAGTGGTCATGCGGTGGAAAAAAATCTAACTGTAAAGTGTGATATAAAGTGCTCGACCTACGTTCTGAGTTGGGAGGGTTAAGCATTAGCTCATCTAGGCCCAGCTTTTGAAATCCTGAGTTAATATGTAAATAGTTTTTTGTTTCTTTTCGTTTTCTTTCTCTACTCTTTTTTTTATTTTTTCCCCCCTGGTACCGTGGAGGGATTAACTCAGGGGCACTCAAACCTTTAGCCCCATCCCCACCCCCTATTTGAAATTTTAATTAGAGTTGAATTTTATTAGTTGTTTAGGGCCCACACTAAATTGCAGAGACTGTCTTTGAATCTCCAGAAAAAATCCTCCTGCCTCAGCCTCCCTAGCCACTGGAGCCAACAGGCCTGTGCCAATTGTCCAGTGCTAGATTTTTTCTTTTTATATCCTTAGCTCTTCGTGATGGGAGCTAATGTGAATATTTCCTGAGGAACCTTCCCCTCATGCTAGACACAGAGATATATCCTACTTTGGCTTGAAATTACATGCTGAAAATGTATATGATTTAACAAGGAGTATTTAATGAAGATAGTATTATCATTAGTACTACTACGCAACCTGGTATACACAGAGCAAATCTATTGTCATCAAATTATCTTGATCACTGTTGTTTTTTAGTTTCAAGATCATCTGAGTCCTTGCCGATCCACAGTCCTCTGCTCAGGAGCGCCATTAGCAGGATTGTTTTCTATCTAACCCCTGCTTGCATTGCATGAATGTGGTTTGGTGTAGATTGGGGCCAGTCTCTGGCCTATTCTGGCCCATAGATATTGGTTCTACTTAGGTTCCCCAATCAAAAGCCATTGGCTTTATGAATTTTATATCAAGTAATTATGATCGGATGAATTGCTTGGCAATTGGTTTTTTCTATAGTTTTCATTTCAACTCATCATGAAGGTAGAATTGGTTTTGTTTGTTTGTTGGTACTAGGAATTGAACTCAGGAGCACTTGATCCCTGAGCCAACCTCATCGAGATCTAATTTGTATTTAATCAGAAACAGGGTCTCACTGATTGCTGAAGGCCTTGTTTAAATGCTTAGGCTGGCCTCCAAGTCATGAACCTATTCGCCTCAGTCCCCCAAGCCACTGGGATGACATTAATGTGCTCACTGAACCTGCTTAGAATTATTTTTAATGAGGGAATTTTCAAAAAGTTAAACATATAGCACATATGTGAGGTAAGGGAGGAAAGAGACACAAAAAAGATAAAAGTCAAGAAAGAGCCCTAGGATCTGTGCTGGCAGATGCTGTAAAAGGCCAAAGTTTCTCTGGTTGAACATATATCTGAGGGTATTTTGTATTTCTTAATTGTTCCATTGAGCCATCAGGAACATGATGACTTATTTCTCACATAAGAGCCGGTTCATCAGCAACCTGTCCCTTTACAAAATTAGCTGATTGAGTGCTTTACATATTTGGAAAGAAATTGAAGACTGGAAAGAATTGGGCAACAAGGCTTGGATGTATTTGGGGCTTTGTCCCCGGGTGTAACGAATAGCCAGCCGTTACCCAAGCATCTATGAACTCTTTCAGATAGCATATTTATTGAGATTCCAAATCATCATTTTTCTCCATTTCTTCTAACTACAAGGCACCAGACTAGAATAAAAATCTCAATCGAGGAAATCAAGATAGAATGTGTTGAGAACAAATCACAAATTCCTAGCTCATCTCAATGGTTTCTGAGGCTGTTCCCTGATAAGTTCATAGTGACTTGGTAAGATCTTGCAAGTTTTTAAATGTGGGGTTATAGACACCAAGCACATAGAGTAAATGAGATATAAGAGGATATTCTTCCGCAGGAATAGATATTTATAAAATCATCATAGCAAAAATTTGTGTTTGATGTCTTTATAATGCCTCAGTATTAACTACTAAAAGTTAAGTATGATGCATATATCATGTATGGCAATTTCATCTCCATGTTTAGAGTTTTTTCAGGTGGGGTACCGAGGGATTGAATTCAACCATGGAGACCACATCCCCAGCCTATCAACAATGAAGTGTGTAGCCAGGTGCCGTGAGTTTTCTAAAGGACTTGATTTCTTTGGGTTTTTGTAGCTTTCTCAAACCTTCTCCATATGTTAACAAACCCCCCATTTACCTATTGAAGGAGGATATATGTAGGATGAGAAGGTGCCCTGTGACCAATGAATCATAGCTATCTGCTAACCTCTTTGTACCGAGGAAAATCCAGTTAAGCAAAGCAGTAATTGACAACGCATGCCCGAGCCATGACGAAGGAGCCTTTGGAGTGGCTTATAACCTAGCTAGATTAACTAATATGTCCATTAGAGGTTGAAGCCTATATTCAAAGCCAAAATGGTTGTATCAGTTATTGAAGAAAGAAGCAGGTGACCAATAGCATTGGTGTTAGTTAGATGGAACAAACTTATTGCAAAAGTATCAGTAAACCATAAAAAAAAGTAAAAGAATGGTGTAAAAAACTCTCCCAAGCTAGGGCACGGTAGCGCACGCCTGTAATCCCAGCACTTTGGAGGCTGAGGCCGGAGGGAGGATCATTGAATTCAAAGCCAGCCTCAGCTATGGCGAGGCACTTAGCAACCTCCGTGAGACCCTGTCTCTAATAAAATATAAAAAAGGGCTGGGGAAGTGATCCAGTGGGTCATGTGCCCCTTGAGATTCACATCCCTGAGGGTACCATAAAAAACAAACAAAAACTTTCCCAATATGTCACATGCAAAGGAGGAGAAGAGACATAGAGACAGCTTACTAATCAGAGAGCTGTTGCAAAATAAGATGTTTTGCTATTTTTCAGTATTTAAGTTCTAGAGTCAAGGCTTGGGGAGATCTATTGAAAAGTGACCTCAAACTCCTGGGTGACCCTACGTTTTCTTTTGTTTTATTTATTTTTTGTGTAACTGGATGAAATCACAGGGGGCACACTGCCACTGAGCCACGATCCCCAGCCCATTTTGTATTTAATTTAGAGACAGTGTTTCATCACCGAGTTTCTTAGCGACCTCACTTTTCAGAGGCCTGGCTTTGGAACCCTGATCCTTCTACCTCACGTCTTCTGAGTAAGCTGGGATTACAGGTGTGGTGCCACTGCACCTGACTATGATTTCCTTTGTATGCTTGTCTACCAACATAAGAAGGTGACAATAATAGAAAACCTAATAAATCAATAAAAAACTATTCGGCAACAGTATTTTGTGTACTGTTACTAGGGAGAGGAGAAAAAAAAAAAAAAACAAACAACATGAGATGTAATAGATAACATATTTCTAGTAGGAGACCTCCATAATATGATGTATGATCTCTGATTTTCACATGGATTCAAATCAGGAATTTTATTGTAAAATATGAGTCATTGCCAAGGAGCATAAAGTCTTAAAAAAAAAAAAAAAATTCCTTGACACTATTAAACCTCTGGTTCTCTTTTTGTTTTATTTTACATTGGCTTTAAAATAATCAGTTGCCTCTATAGAAATTGAAATTGAGTTTAGATCACTCTTTTTCCTGGTCCAGTAGTCTCTACTGATTAAAATCTTATTTAAACCAACTTAATTAATCTATGCCCTTTTTCCCCCACAAAGAACTATCTCCTCCCCCCGCCTTCTCCCTTTCTTTCTGAATGTGGATATATGTGATAAATGGGTCTATGTTAGGTGTGTTGAAAGTGATGATTTTGGAAATTGCTTATGATATTTCCAAGCGTTTTACAGGCAGGAACACAATGATATTTATAAGCAATGAGTCATTGCATTCAAAGCATAGATATACAAGAGTCCAAATTAGAATGTTATTCAGATACTTCAGGGTTAAGTGATGTCTCCACCACCATTCCAGGTCTTTGAGTCTCTCTGAAACACCTCTTATGAGAAGGTGAGTTAGAAATAAGTTGTCTGGAAGAACCAAGATTGTCTTATTATTATTATTATTTTTTAATGTACTGTAATTACTGTAAGAGGATAATATCCTATTATTTATTCTGATAAGTTCATAAAATTTTTTCAGCAGAAGTATCAAACTAGTTTTTCTTGCAACTGAAATCTTTTTTTTTTTTTTTTTTTTTTTGGTACCAGGAATTGAACTCAGGGGCACTCGTCCACTGGGTCACGTCCCCAGCCCTTTTTTGTATTTTATTAGAGACAGGGTCTCACTGAGTTGCTAAGTGCCTCGCCATTGCTGAGGCTGGCTTTGAATTCATGATCCTCCTGCCTCAGCCTCCCAAAGTGCTGGGATTACAGGCGTGCGCCACCGCGCCCGGCTGCAACTGAAATCTTTTATGTGAGCAAATTTGCATTATGCTAATGCAATGAATACGAAGTGATAGTGGTCAATGCGGTGAAAAAAATCTACTGTAAAGTGTGATTAAAGTGCCCCTACTGTTCTGAGTGTTAGCATTAGCTCCATCAGGCAGCTTTGAAATCCTGATTAATATGTAAATATGTTTTGTTTCTTTTCTTTCTTTCTCTCTCTCTCTTTTTTTTTTTTCCCCCTGGTACCAGGGATTAAACTCAGGGGCACTCAAACCTGAGCCCCATCCCCAGCCCTATTTGAAATTTTATTTAGAGTTGAATTTTATTTAGTTGTTTAGGCCCTCACTAAATTGCAGAGACTGTCTTTGAACTCCTGATCCTCCTGCCTCAGCCTCCCTAGCCACTGGAGACTACAGGCCTGTGCCAATGTGCCAGGCTAGATTTTTTCTTTAATCCCAGCTCTTTCGGGATGGGAGCTATGTGATATTTCCTGAGGAACCCTTCCCCTCATGCTAGACACAGAGATATCCTCTTTGCTTGAAATTACTTCTGATAATGTATGATTTAACAAGGTATTAAGGAAATAGTTTATCATTTTCTACTAAGCAACCTGGTTTACACAGAAGAATATCTATTGTCATCAAATTTCTGATCACTGTTGTTTTTTAGTTTCAAGATCATCTGATCCCTTGCCATCCACAGTCCTCTGCTCAGGAGCCTTTTGCTGGATGGTTTTTCTATCCCCTCTTGCATTGCATGAATGTGGTTTGGTGTAGATTGGGGGCCCATTCTCTGCCTATCTGGCCCATAGATATTGGTGTCTTCTGAGGTTCCCATCAAAGCCTTTGGCTTTTGATTTTATCAAGTAATATGTTCTGTGACTTGCTTGGCATTTGGTTGTCTTAGTTTCATTTTCAACTCATCATAAGGTAGAATTGTTTGTTTGTTTGTTGGTACTAGGAATTGAACTCAGGAGCACTTGATCACTGAGCCACATCCTCAGATCTATTTTGTATTTTATTCAGAAACAGGGTCTCACTGAATTGCTGAAGGCCTTGTTAAATTGCTTAGGCTGGCCTCCAAGTCATGATCCTATTGCCTCAGTCCCCCAAGCCACTGGGATGACAGTAATGTGCCACTGAACCTGGCTTAGAATTATTTTTAATGAGGGAATTTTCAAAGTTAACATATGCACATATGTGAGGTAGGGAGGAAAGAGACACAAAATGAGTAAAAGTCAAGAAAGCCCTTGGATCTGTGCTGGCAGATGCTGTGAGAAGCCAAAGTTTCTCTGGTGGAACATATTCTGAGGGTATTTTGTATGTTCTTAATTTTCCATTGAGCCACAGGAACATGATGTCTTTATTTCTCACATAAGAGCCGGTCATCAGCTACCTGTCCTCTTTTACAAATTAGCTGATTGAGTGCTTTTACATTTGGAAAGAAATTGAAGACTGGAAAGTTGGGCATAAAGGCTTGGATGTATTTGGGCTTTGTCCCCGTGTAAAGAATAGCCAGCATGTTACCAAAGCATCTATGAACTCTTTCAATAGCAGTATTTATTGAGATTCCAATTCCATCTTTTTTCTCCATTTCTTCTAACTACAAGGCACCAACTAGAATCAAAATCTCAATCAGAAATCAAGATAGAATGTGTTGTAGAACAAATCACAAATCCTGCTCATTCAATGGTTTCTGAGGCTGTTCCTGATAATTCATTGTGTCTTGTAGATCTTGCAAGTTTTTAAATTGGGGTTATAGACACCAAGCACATAGAAGTATATGGAATATAAGAGGATATTCTTCCAGTGAATAGATATTTATAAATATCATATCAAAAATTTGTGTATGATTCTTTATAATGCCTCAGTATTAACTACTAAATTAAGTATGTTGCATATCATTATGGCAATTTCATCTCCATGTTAGAGTTTTTTCAGGTGGGGTACCGGAGGGATTGAATTCAACCATGAGCCACATCCCCAGCCTAGTCAACTATGAAAGTGTGTAGCCTGGTGCCTAGTTTCTAAAGGACTTGATTTCTTTGGGTTTTGTTTCTCAAACCTTCTCCATGTTAACAAACCCCCATTAACCTATTGAAGGAGGATATATGTAGATGAGAAGGTGCCCTGTGTCATGATCAGCTATCTGCTAACCTCTTGTACCAGGAAAATCCAGTTAAGCAAAGCTGGAATTGACAACCAGCCCAGCCATGATCTAAGGAGCTTTGGAGTGGCTTATAACCTAGCTAGATAACTAATATGTCCATTAGAGGTGGATGCCTTAGTTCTATGCCATATTGTGTAGCAGTTATTGAGAAAGAAGCAGGTGACCAATAGGCATTGGTTGTTAGATGGTACAAACTTTTGCAAAAGTATCTGTAAACATAAAATGTAATAGAATGGTGTTAAAACTCTCCCAAGCTGGGCACGGTAGCGCACGCCTGTAATCCCAGCACTTTGGGAGGCTGAGGCAGGAGGATCATGAATTCAAAGCCAGCCTCAGCAATGGCGAGGCACTTAGCAACTCCGTGAGACCCTGTCTCTAATAAAATATAAAAAAGGGCTGGGGATGTGATCCAGTGGTCAAGTGCCCCTGAGTTCAATCCCTGGTACCATAAAAAACAAACAAAAAACTTTCCCAATATGTCACATCAAAGGAGGAAAGAGACATAGAGCCTGCTTACTAAGTCAGAGGCTGTTGCAAAATAAGATGTTTGCTTTTTATGTATTTAAGTTCTAGAGTCAAGGCTTTGGGGAGATCTATTGAAAGGTGACCTCAAACTCCTGGGACCCTACTTTTCTTTTGTTTTATTTATTTTTTGGGTACTGGGATTAAACTCAGGGGCACTCTGCCACTGAGCCACATCCCCAGCCCTATTTTGTATTTAATTTAGAGACAGTGTTTCACCGAGTTTCTTAGCACCTCACTTTTCTGAGGCCGGCTTTGAACCCATGATCCTTCTACCTCAGTCTTCTGAGTAACTGGGATTACAGGTGTGTGCCACTGCACCTGACTATGTTCCTTTTATTGCTGTCTAACAACATAAGAAGTGAAATAAAGATACCTAATAAATGCTAATAAAACTATTCGGCAACAGTATTTTGTAATGTTAATAGGAGAGGAGAAAAAAAAAAAAAAAAACAAAACCCTGAGATATAATAGTTAACATATTTCTAGTAGGAAACCTCCAGAATATGATTTGACTCAGAATTAGATTCTCACATGGATCAAATTGAAATTTATTGTACATATGATTCACTGCCAAGGAGCTTAAAGTCTTCTATGGGATGACCTAAAGAATCTTCTTGAAAAGCAAAATGTGTCATGCCCAAATGAGAATGTTTCTCAGAAGACAATGTCACAATGTCATAGCGCCCCTTTGCACACATTCCAGAGGAGAAGATGGGGTGGCTTAATGAATCCAGCCTCAAGTCCTGTGACCCTTGGAGGTGGAAGAGACAATGTCTGACCATTAAATAATTGGTCTTCTGTATACATGTTTTTAAAAGTATAGGGAGAGTCAGTTCTATGGATCTTGAAGAATATTCTTATAATTGACAAGAATATGATGTAAAATAATATCAAAGACCATCACACTTTGTAAAGATGAGTTTTGTTTATTTTTTAAGTGTCAAAATACAAAATTGGTCTGAGGATGTGGCTCAGTGGTTGAGTGTCCTTGAGTTCAATTCCTGGTACAAAAAAAAAAAAAAAATTACTTTCTTGACACTATTAAACCTCTGGTTCACTTTTTGTATTGTTTTATATTGGCTTTAAAATAATCAGTTGCCTCTGTAGAAATTGAAGTTGAGTTTAGATCATTCTTTTTCCTGGTCCAGCAGTCTTCTACTAATCAAAATCTTTCTTAAACCAACTTAATTAATGTCTTTTTTTTTTTTTTTTTTAACCACAAGGAACTCTTTCACCCCCCTGCTGAGGGGCAGATAAAGTGGCTTCTCCCTTGCTTTCTGAATATGGATATATGTGATAAATGGATCTATGTTAGGTGTGTTGAAATTTATGATTTTGGAAATTGCTTATGATATCATTTCCAAGCCTTTTGCAGGCAGGAACAGAATGATATTTATAGCCAATTAGTCACTGCATTCAAAGCATAGACATACAAGAGTCTAAATTAGAATGTTGTCCAGATACTTCAGGGTTAAGATGATGTCACCACCACCACCATTCTAGGTCTTTGAGTTACTCTGAAACACTCCATATGAAAAGGTGAGTTAGGAAAAGTTGTCTGGAGGAACTGAGATTGTTTTATTATTATTATTTTTAATGTACTGTAATTACTGTAAGAGGATAATATCCTATTATCCTCTTAATTTATTCTGATAAGTTCATAAAAAATTTTTCAGCAGTAGTAGCAAACCAGATTTTCTTGCAACTGAATTTGATCTTCTATGTGATCAAATCTACATTATGCTGTGATAGTGGTCAATGCAGTGAAAAAAATCTGCTGCAAAGCGTGATTGAAGCACCCCTACTGTTCTGAGTGTCAGCAACAACTCCATCAGGCAGCTTTGAAATCCTGATTAATATGTAAATATGTTTTTATTGTTTTTTTTTTTTTTTTTTTTTGTACAGGGATTAAACTCTGGGCACTCAAACACTGAGCCCCATCCCCAGCCCTATTTTGAATTTTATTTACAGACAGGGTCTCACTTAGTTGCTTAGGGCCTAGATAAATTGCTGAGACTGTCTTTGAACTTCTGATTCTCCTGCCTTAGCCTCTTTAGCCACAGGAACTACAGGCCTGAGGCAATGTGCCAGGCTAATTTTTTTCTTTAATTCCAGCTCTTTTGGGATGGGAGCTATGTGGTATTCCCTGAGGAACCCTACCCCTCATGCTAGACACAGAGATATCCTCTTTGCTTGAAATTACTTCTGATAATGTATGATTTAACAAGGTATTAGAAAAATAGTTTATTATTTTCAACTAAGTAACCTGGTTTACACAGAAAAAATATCTACTGTCATCAAATTTCTGATCACTGTTGTTTTTTAGTTTCAAGATCATCTGATCCCTTGCCATCTGCAGTCCTCTGTTCAGGGGGAACTGGGCCTTTTGCTGGATGATTTTTTCTATTCTCTCTTTCATTGCATGAATTTGGTTTGGTGTAGATTGGGGGCCCATTCTCTGCCTATCTGGCCCATTGATATTGGTATCTTCTGAGGTTCTCATCAAAGTCTTTGGCTTTTGATTTCATCAAGTAAGATGTTCTGTTACTTGCTTGGCATTTGGCTGTCTTAGTTTTATTTTCAACTCAACATGATGTAGAATTTTTTGTTTGTTTTTGGTATTAGGAATTGAACTCAGGAGCACTTGACTAATGAGCCACATCCCCAGATCTATTTTGTATTTATTCAGAGATAGGGTCTCACTGAATTGCTGAGGGCCTTGTTAAATTGCTGAGGCTGGCCTCCAAGTCACGATTCTACTGCCTTAGCCCCCCAAGCCACTGGGATGACAGTAATGTGCCACTGAGCCTGGCTTTGAATTGTTTTTAATTAGCAAATTTTCAAAGTAAACATATTTACAAATGTAAGATAGTGGAGAAAGATACAGAAAATGAGTAAAAGTAAACAAAGCCCTTGGGACTGTGCTGGCAAATGCTGTGAGAAGCCAAAGTTTCTCTGTGTGAATATATTCTCAGGGTACTTTGTATGTTCCTAATTTTCCATTGAGCCACAAGAACGTGATTTTTTTTTTTTTTTTTTTTTTTGTGGTACCGGGGATTGAACTCAGGGGCACTTGACCACTGGGTCACATCCCCAGCCCTTTTTTGTATTTTTATTTTAGAGACAGGGTCTCACTGAGTTGCTAAGTGCCTCGCCATTGCTGAGGCTGGCTTTGAACTCGCGATCCTCCTGCCTCAGCCTCCCAAAGTGCTGGGATTACAGGCGTGCGCCACCGCGCCCAGCTACAATTTTCTTATAATGTAACATTTCCTTGTTAAACAGGTGGCAGACTATGTAACCAGACTCTGTTTCCTAACTTATCACTAACCTGTAACTTTACAGCACATATGTTCTTTATTTCTAATCTAAAGTCCCAATCTAAAAGTCCCCTTAAGTCTTATGCTTATGATAACCTAAAATTTATAAACTAATCTTAAAGCATCTAAAAATTAAAAACAAAACAAACAAACAGAATGACAACAACAACAAAAATTCATGCACCTAAATAGACTGGAGATATGGGCTTGGGTTCTTAGTTGATGTCATCAACTGTGGTACCAAGAGTTTTTCTAAAATATAGATTTTCCAAAATGATTGTTGTTCATTAGTAGGTATTTTTTCTGTTTTGTTCTCAATGTTATGAGAGATAGGAGAACAGCCATTAAGCATGAACTATTTGTTATGTTCTGGCCATCTGGAATTTGATTTGGTTTAGCAATAGGTATACTCATGCTTCCTGTTAAGATTATAAGCATTAAAATAAAAAATCCTAATAGCATAGAAAAGGGGTCCCATAGTTTTGGTATCCTGCAAGTGCAGCCTTGCCACCACCTCATCCTCATGGTGACCTTATCAGACAGTAAAAGGGGGAATATCTTCACCAAGGATGGGCCTGGGGGCTCTTCACAGAGCA
The DNA here is from genome assembly GCA_025594165.1 of Tamias sibiricus. Classification (NCBI taxonomy): domain Eukaryota; kingdom Metazoa; phylum Chordata; class Mammalia; order Rodentia; family Sciuridae; genus Tamias; species Tamias sibiricus. The sequence continues at coordinate 4,163,831 of CM046675.1, read as the reverse complement.
AATGCTCAAATAACTCAGACTTGAACTTAATTGCCCTCAGGACTGGAAAGACCTAGCCAGAGCAGCTCTTGAGCCTGCAACATTTTTGAAGTAGAAAGCATTTTTCTATGATGAATGTGAACAGTAGGGGGATCCCAACCACACCACAAATGTTAAACTCCAACCTGAATGCTTGCAGGGAGAGGGAATCTACAGTTCCACTGTGGTACAAGCTACAAGTCCCACCAAACTATTTTAATCAGGTGTGACTCTGTGCTTTAAGAGCCTGGAGAAAGTTACCAGCTGGGAGGGGCACAGTTTCAATACAGGGCCTAAGAAAAAGACACTGAACACTTGCAGCAGTTTATTGATAAATAAATAAGGTTGAAGGCAAGGGCAAGGGCTAAGTTGAAACTAAAGTCTGCAGCCTTTGGGAAGCCATGGATGTCAGCAGAGGGAGCTCCACTTGTTGGGGGTGTGGAGGAACAAGGCATTTTCAGCAATTCCCAGAGCCTCCACAAATTATTTCCTGAACTGACTAAGGAGGCTTGCAAACAGCTAGTCAGAAAGTTCAAAAATGTCCCTTTCCTTCCTATTGGTTCTTTACAACCTGTTGGGATTTTACTCCACAGCCTTCATAGGAGAAACCAAACAAAAGAAAAGGGGGGGGGGTGTTCACTTTTCTTCTCCTTAAATGTTTTGGAATCATAGATGTTCCCATATCTATTAAAACTAACAGTGGGCCAGCCTATACTAGCAAGACATTTCAGGTGGTTTGCAATGATTGACATATACACCACTTAAATGAGATCCCCTATACCCTAAGGCTCAAGGCATCATACAAAGAACACAGAAGTAAAGGCTGGGGTTGTGGCTCAGTGGCAAAATGCTTGCCTCACACATGTGAGGCACTGGGTTCAAACCTCAACACCACATAAAAATAAATAATCAAAATAAAGTTTTAAAATAATTTTAAAAATTATTTTAAGTCAGGCATGGTGGTGCACGCCTGTAATCCCAGCACTTGGGAGGCTGAGGCAGGAGAATCGCAAGTTCAAACCCAGCCTCATCAATGACGAGGCACTTAGCAACTCAGTGAGACCCTGTCTCTAATAAAATACAAAAAAGGGCTGGGGAGTGGCCCAGTGGTCAAGTACCCCTGGGTTCAATCCCTAATACCAAAATAAATAAATAAATAAATAAATAAATAAATAAGAACACACAAGGAATTAAAGACAAAAAATGGGGGGAGGGGGACTATACCAAGTCCCCTTGCAATGCCTTGACAAAAACCTTATTTACTTTAAATTTTCTTTCAGTTTCAAAAATTTTTTTATGGAGGCTGGGTGTGGTGGCGCACGCCTGTAATCCCAGCACTTGGGAGACTGAGGGTGAAGGATCAAGTGTTCAAAACCAGCCTCAGCAAAGGTGAAGCACTTAGCAACTCAGTGAGACCATGTCTCTAAATAAAATACAAAAAAATGGGGGGAGGGGTCTGGTGATGTGGCCCAGTGATTGGGTGCACCTGAGTTCAATCACCAATTAAAAAAACAAAAAAAACAGCCGGGCGCGGTGGCGCACGCCTGTAATCCCAGCACTTTGGGAGGCTGAGGCAGGAGGATCGCGAGTTCAAAGCCAGCCTCAGCAATGGCGAGGCACTTAGCAACTCAGTGAGACCCTGTCTCTAAATAAAATACAAAAAAGGGCTGGGGATGTGACCCAGTGGACGAGTGTCCCTGAGTTCAATCCCTGGTACCACAAAAAAAAAAAAAAAAAAAAAAAAAAAAAAAGAAAAAAGAAAACTGTAAAATAATGATGCATTTTATGTTCTGTACCCATAATGAAAGAAAAAGTTTCTAGACATTAAGCTATAAATAAAGATGCAGAGGAAGCAGGATTAGCTCTCTGAAGATTTCTCCAAAAGAATGACTTCTTGTCTTATTTCTTAGGCTGATACCACTCATCCTTTAAGACCCCCCCTGGATCCCACTGGGGCAGGACCCCAGAACATCCTTTTTTACTGCCTTCCTCAACTCTTTCAGGGTACCCTATGTGTGTGGATACCAAGTGTAATGGTGCTGTGGTGTGGGAGTCCGTGTTGACTGGGAAGGCTTGTATTATCTTACCCCACTTTCCATCTCTTATTTTACATAGATCTTCAAAAGGATCTCTGGTCTCTTGGAAGGGGTTTCTGGGAGACCATGGCTTGGGTCTGTCAGGAGGCCTGGTTATTTTCAAGGTGTCATAGTCCCATGCTGGCTTTGGCACTGCCTCATAAGGAGGTAGTTGTCATTGACTCAGAGAAGGATATAGTCTTTGCCTGTCAGCAGAAAGCACACTTACACCATTTGCAGTCACCTCATCTTGCACCAATAGGAGGTAGAAGTATTGTTTCCTGTTTTGCTCCCTCCTGCACTTGCTTTGAAGTAGATTTTTACCCCTGCTTTCTTCCCCTTGCCTTTCTCTCATATTCTCATCTTTCCTCAGGGTCATCATTATATGAAAAGGGTTTGTTGTGGGGCCCCCTAAGCTTTCCTGAATGGCAAAATGAAGAAATATGTAGAGGTAAGGTATACCCCTGTCTCACTTCAGCTTGCCACACATTTGCTGTCATCTTGTCCCATGTAGTAAGATCAAAAGCATCTGCAGCACTAATCCATGGTCTATTGTCTACCACTACATCCTAAAACTTGTGGGCTTCTTTTTTATTCAGGGTTAGGCCTCTAATTCCAAGGAGAGTATGCAGTAATTGCAACTGCAAGTCTTTGGTAGAACTGGGTGCGTTCCCCATCTTTCCCTTCCTCACACTCTTTGAGGGGCCACACCCTGTCTTATAGGCTTACCTCATGTCCCTGTTTGGGTGCCAGGTGTGTGGGCTTTCTCTCATCCAGTGAGGAGGTCCACAGAATAGGGTAAAAATTCATTTATTCCACTGTGTTAGTCCATTCTGTTTTTAGATATTTATTTATGGCCGCGGAGTCATGAATAAAGACCTCCCAAGACCAAGGTGGAAGCAGGTCTAGCATGTAAACTCCAGCAGTATCTAAGCAGATTATAGGCAGCTACCAATACAATTTCTGGCCAACTGTCCTTGCAGCAACTAATCGAGGAGTGGGCGATGGAGCAACCACCGTGACTGCAACATGTAGTTTCCTGCCCAGGGCTGTGCTTACAGAGTGAGCAGATTGCCACTCATGTGCTTGCATGGGGAGTGGTTTGCCCCTTAGGTGCCTTAATGTATGGCATGTATGCAGTACTCCATGCATATATCCCCATATACTCAGAGCCAGATTAGTTTTTCGCCTACTGACATCAGTCCTCCTATGGGCTGAGGAAAAAACATAATTTATCCAGCATTTTTTTTTTTTTTTGTCTTGTATGTGTAGGACCAACTCTCTTGTAAATTCTGTATATCTATCAACTTAACTCAGATACTTATTAGTTTATTTTTAAAAATGGTACTTTGAAAATTACTTGTAAATTAGTGGCTATTTCCTTACATGAGATTGTTTCTCTTATGTATCTTCCATAGTTGTATGTCTTTATTTCCATTATAAAACAAGTTTGGGGGCTGGGGTTTTGGCTTAGCTCTAGAGTGTTCCCCTAGCCTGTGCATGGCCTGGTTTGATCCTCAGCACCACGTAAAAATAAAACACATTGTGTACAACTAAAGCAAATAAATAAATTAAAAAAAAAGTTTTATTCTTATTTTTGTTATTCTTTGTAATGGGGATCAAACCTAGGATTGCTCTCTCCCTGAGCAATATTATCTCTGGCCAAATTGACCAATTGGTGGTGGTTTTGTTTATTTTGGGTTTTTTGTTTGTTTGTTTTGTTTTTGTTTTTGTTTTGTACCAGGGATTTTACCCTGGGGCGCTTAACAACCAATTTACATCCCAAGCCCTTTTTTTGTTTGGTTGTTTTTATTTTTATTTTATTTGTTATATTTTTGTACTAGCCCCTAAACCCAGGGGAGCAAAACCACTAAGCCACATCCTTAGGTCATTTTATGTTTTATTTTGAAATACTGTTTCACTAGGTTGTTTAAAGACTTGCTAAATTGCCAAGGCTTCTTTTGAACCTGCAGTCCTCTTGCCTCAATCTCCAGAGCCACTGGGATTACAGGCATGTACCACCAGGACCATCTTATTTTCTTTTCTTTTCTTTTTTCTTTTTTTTTCTTTTCTTTCTTTTCTTTTTTTTTTTTTTTTTTTTTTTTTTTTTCTGTTTTCTTTGAGACAGGATCTCACTAAGATGATTAGGGGCTTGCTAAATTGCTGAGATTGCCTTTAACCTTGAGAACTCCTGCCTTAGCACCCTGGGCTGCTAGAATTACAGGAATGCAGCATCATGACCAGGGTCTTCTACTTATTTGGCTGGCCTCACTGTCATCACTAAAATTTTACATATACACCATTATGTCTGGTGTATTTTCTTCTTAAATTTATTCAGTACTTGTGTGTTACCTTCTAATTCTTTAATTCCACTGTGTTAGTCCATTCTGTTTTTAGATATTAAAGCATTAATTGGTGATTTTTGTGTGGTATGTTAATGTATACTTTATGTCAATTCTTGACAACTAAATGTAACAGTTTGAATCTAATTAAAAACACACCTGGCCAGGCATAATGGTACATATCTGTAATCCCAGTGGCTTGGGAGGGTAAGGCAGGAGGATCACAAGTTCATAGCCAGCCTCAGCAATATTGAGACACTAAGCAACTCAGTGAGACCCTGTATCTAAATAAAATAAAAAATAGGACTGGGGATGTGGCTCAGTGGTAGAGTGCCCCTGAGTTCAATCCCTAGTATCTAAATAAATAAATAAATAAATAAATAAAATTACACCTGAGGGGCTGTGGTTTTGCCTCAGTGGTAGAGTGATTGTTGAGCATGTGTGAGGCACTGGGTTTGATTCTAAGCACTGCATACAAATAAATTTTTAAAAAGTTGTCCACAATTAAAATATATACATATAATATATATAAAATATAAATATATATAAATACCTGAAGCCAGATACAAACTTTATATTTATAATTTTACTACTAAATTAATGTTTACTTTTTATTGACTCCATGTTATTACAATTAGGCTTCATTGCACAGGATAATGAACTAAAAGAAATGTATATATCTTGGTCTCAAGGGAATACAATTCTTTGTTTATTTACAACATATATCATGTACCTGAAATTTGCAACTTTAAGTTATCACCTTCATATAGGAACTAAAATGCTAAAGAAGGTGTAGGTCATATTTTTTACCTAAGAACTAAATTCTGATTTTGTAATTTTAATGGTAACTAGACAATTCATTAATTAGTTAGTTAATTTTTACTAAATTGTAGGTATTAGATTTTTTATGGTATTGGCGATTTAACCCATTGGAACTTTACCAATGAGCCACGGCCTAAGCCCTTTTAATTTTGAGACAGTATTCACGAAGTTGCTGAATTTGAACTCAAACTTGCAATTCTCCTGGATCAGCCTCCAATGTTGCTGGGATTACAGGAGTGTGCCAATGCACCTGTACAGATATTAGATTTTTTAAAAAAAATATTTATTTATTTGCTTTAGTTGTACACAATGCCTTTGTTTTTACGTGGTGCTGAGGATCGAACCCAGGCCGCGCACGCGCTAGGCGAGCACTCTACCGCTGAGCCACAACCCCAGCCCCAGATATTCGATTTTAAAAGAGTTCGATCCTCAGCACCACGTAAACATAAATGCATTATTGAATTGTGTACAACTAAAGTAAATAAATAAATTAAAAAACAAAAGAGATTGCCATTGGAAAACTGGGAATGGAACCACCCTATGACCCAGCCATCCCACTCTTGGGTCTATTCCCAAAGGACTTAAAAACAGCATATTACAGTGATACAGCTATCTCAATGTTTGTAGCTGCGCAATTCACAATAGCTAGGTTGTGGAACCAACCTAGATGTCCCTCCGTAAATGAGTGGATTAAGAAAATGTGGTATATATGCACAATGGAATTTTACTCAGCAATAAAAGAAAATAAATTAATGGCATTTGCAGGTAAATGGATGAATTTGGAAGACATAATGCTAAGTGAAGTTAGTCAATCTCAAAAATCCAAGTACCAAATGTTTTCTCTGATATAAGGAGGCTATTCCAAAGTATTGTTGGATGGGGTACATAGGAGGATTAGAGGAACACTAGAATGGTCAAAGGAAGGGAGGGCAAAGGAGGGAGCAAGAGGGGAGGGAGGGGGAGAAAAGGAAAAAAAAGGTGGTTGAATGAGATGGAATTCATTTTCCTTAATGCATGATTGAAGACCTGAATTGTACGAATATAAAGAGAGTGCCAGATCCAGGAACTATGCACTAGCATAGGTAATAGAGACTGCTAACATGGAACTAAAGCAAAAGTAGGAGTGAGGAGGCTGAGGTTCCCATAGAACTGAGGACTGTGTGATACTGAGCACACATATCAGCAGAAATTTCAAGTTTATATTCTATATTAAATAAATAGGCAATACAGAAAAGCACATGTGTGAAGTAGTACAAGATTGTGGTTAATCATGTGGAAGTTTCATTTACTCATGAAATATCAACAAAATTCAGAAGTATAGTAATAACATAAATTAATTAGAACATAAGAAAATTTCCTTTTAACAATAAGAAATATGTACAATAGAAATGAAAATAAAATTGGCATTAGTTATCCTTTCAAAAAGAGATAAATAACCAGGTATGATGGCATATGACTGTAATCACAACAGTGGGTAGGCTGAGAGAGGAAGAGTATAAATTGAAGGCAAGCCTAATAAACTTAGAAAGATCCCTGTGTCATTAATAAAAAATGAAAAGGACTGGGGATGTAGTTCAGTGGTAAAACATTCCTCGGTACCATCTGTGTTTAAAAAAAAAGAGAGATAGAGAGAGAAGCAATCAATATTTGAAATGTACATTTGTCCTTGGGATGTGACAAAACAGTAAAATAACTGTCATGCTTGTGTTAGATCTTAGATTGGATTTCAAGCACTGCACACACACACAAATAATGCATATTGAATTACATAAACATAGTAAAAACGTGACAACTTTACAATATTTGTTGATATATAGACATAGTTTTCTTACATATTAATCACAAATTATAAATAAAAAAAACAAAAATAATGATTGTATAAATATAGCCACAGTATATTTATGTAAATGTAAGTTTAATTCATAATAAAAATACTAACCCTAACCCAGTTATAAAATCAGGGATGCTTAACAATTATGCAAAATCCCATGCACTTTTTTTTTTTTGTGTGTGGTACCGGGGATTGAACTCAGGGGCACTCGACCATTGGGCCACATCCCCAGACCTTTTTTTGTATTTTTTATTAGAGACAGGGTCTCACTGAGTTGCTAAGTGCCTCGCCATTGCTGAGGCTGGCTTTGAACTTGCGATCCTCCTGCCTCGGCCTCCCCAGTGCTGGGATTACAGGCGTGCGCCACCACGCCTGGTCAGTTACTTTTTATATTTAGAAAAAACTGACTAGTAAATTGGGTGAGTCTATGCATGTTTTCTATTGTCACCTTCCTGATTTTTTTTTTTATATATAAGAACCTGATATACATAAATGTGTTCTTTTGTTCCATGAGTAGTTCTACCAGATTATGTAACATGAGGGTGTAATTGTAGAGACCCCCAATTTATAAGAAACTGATCATAAATGCATATGTTATTCTGGGGCTTGAAACTGGTACCTCAATATAGTGAAATTCTATAGGAGTGAACCCCAAACATCTGTACTAAGAGGTATCAGAATTGAAATATAGGACAACTATTTGTTGAAACATTGGTTGTTCTGCAAATTTGCACATTTGGTACCAAGAGTTGTTACAGAGTATTTGTGTTTGCCACACCTGTAATCCCAATGATGTGGGTGATGAGGCAGAAGAGGTTAAATTCAAGGCCAATCTATGTATTTAAAGGGGCTTAAGACCCTGATTTCCTGTCTCTAAATTAAAGGGGAAAAATCAGAATTTTGGAAATGCATCTCAGTGGTAGTGTGCACTTAGGTTTGGCTCCCTAATTAAAAAAAAAAAAAATTCTGCTGCAGAAAAAAGCAACACATATATGAACCTTAAACTAATTCTAGGTATGTGTTTGTTACCTGGTGAAAATTGAGACCCTGGAAGACACAGTATTTCTGCACAGTCAGGTGGGCATTTGGGATGCCAGAACCAATTTTTCCTTACCTGCTTAGTATTCCTTCACTCCCTACTTTGAAATGAACCAAGTGGTGATAAAATTTCACAGTAGGACTGGTTCCCAAAATTTGGGAATGTTTAACCTGATGTGTCAGTATTTTTTATGGACTGTGGGTTTTGCAGTCTAATTATTTAATTTGCTTTTCTGTTTTTTCTTTTGTTAAAACTTTGTGCCATGTAATTCGCCTCGCAGTTTTCGCCCAATTCCTAAGTGTGCCATTAAAGTTTGCCCAATTCCTAAGTGTTTAAAATAGTTTGACAACTAAAATTTTTATTTTATTATTTGAAAAATGAGTTATGATGTTGTGGTCTGAAGAAGTAAATTTTTTTTTAATGAAGTACTTGTTTTATGGTATGATTAAATAATCAGAATATGGACAACTTTGGAGATTGTCATTCAAATAAATATGTGGGCAGTTGGAAGTTTCAGTGTATCTTATTTATCTCATATTTCTTGTGCACACAGAGGTGACCACTGACATGTGAGTATTGTCACTACTTATAATTTTGCTATGTATATCTCAAGTATCACTGCTGTGTTTATATGTGCTTCTATTGAATAATCAATAACTTATTGAAACTGTTATTTATTCATTAGGATTATGTTGGAATTTTTCCCACTTTTTTGCTTCAGTGTTTTTGTTCACTTGTTCTGATCTTGGGTTTTATTATACCAAATTTAGTCACCAATTTCACTGCTTATAACTAATTATTGGGGATGGGGTTATAGCTCAGTTGGTACTGTGCCTGTCTTTCATGCATAAGGTGTTGGCTTTAATTCCCAGCACCACAAAAAATGTATATTATTGAATGATTGAGTTAACTCCCCTATGTGAGAGCCAGCATGTCTAACTCTCATTACAACTTGTGTCAAATTGAAAACTGTGTCAATGATCATATAGTTGATGTGATATGTGTTTACTCATTTTTATTTCAGGAACCATTGACACTCAGGGATGTGGCCATTGATTTCTCTGAAGAGGAATGGAAATGCCTGGACCCTGCTCAGCAGACATTTTATAGAGATGTGATGTTAGAGGTCTATAGAAACCTGGTCTTTGTGGGTGAGTCTAAATTTCCAATTCACCACTAATATTTAATTTTTTTCCTATGTATAATATTTCTTAGTAGCTTCTACTCTGCATGAAAAAGTAAATAGATTTTTGTTTTTAGGATGAATATTGGGCATTTGTTTATGTAGAAAAGAAAATGTTAAAGATTTTTCTTTTAACCTATCTTTGTTTAACCTATCTTTGCAAAGAAGTGGTCACAGTCTGGAGATTGAAAATGGTTCCAAAGTATTATAGTGTTTGTGTCTGAAAAGAAACAGTTGAAAAAATATTTGTGTAGAATCTTCTGTGGTATCTTCTCTCTCTCTCTCTCTCTCTCCCTTCTCTTCTTTTCTTCTTTTTTTTTTTCTATTGAGGACACCATGAAGAAACATCAGTAGTTACCAAGAAAATAAAACAGTGAGCCATACTTTATTTTCCAGTAAACACATCTTGCTGTTTTTAAGTCATCCTTCATCATTTTTCTGTCCCCAAAGCAATAATTTTGGAATTTAAAGAGAAAAGGAGAAAAGTGACAGTATCCATATATCCATGTGGGTAGAAATCAATTAAGCAAAGAATGCAGATAAGACATCCAAACGTCAAAGTAAAATCACATTTTAGAATATTGAGAAGCTAAAATCCAGCAGAAATTATTTTTTCAAACCTAGGTTTCTTTCTCTTGCATTCATTAAAGATTATACACTGCCCTATGTTTGTCATGCTTTCCAATTCTTTAAGCTCCTTCCTGTTCTCCACTGATCTTCCTGTATTGAAATTAACAAAGTACTCCCTAATCCCTGTGAGCATTTGCATAATCTGACAGACATTTATAGATCCTGGTGGGCTATCTAGAAAATCTGCACACAATTCTAAATATCTCTAGGTTAAAATATTTAATGTATTAATGTCCTACAATTGTTTCTTTAATGTAATTTAAATACTTATTCATTCAAGTTTTTCTCATCAAAGCTTTTTATGAATGATTATACTTTGATTTTATGTAAAATTTTTCTGCCATGTGATTAATAGCAGCAATTCATAATGTCTGCTCCTAGTGGCTATAAAATTATACCTGATAAATGTGGATTAAAAATTATTTATAGAACTGGGGCTGTAGCTCATTGGCAGAGAGCTTGTCTCACACATGTATGGTACTGAATTTAATTCGTAGTACCACTTAAAGACAAAGAAATAAAATAATGGCATTCTCTCTGTCTATAACTACAGATAAATTTTTAAAGAAGGATTTCTAAAGTAATACCTTATGCAAAATTTTGTGGGTTACATTTTTTCTAATTCTTGTCTCTTGAGTTCCACTGTTTGGAGTAGTTTCAGTGTTGTTCAGTAGGTGTTCTTACATCAATGAATATGGTTTTCATTTTTATACCTATATATTATAATTGAATAGAAATTCTCCTGACTTCTCACTTGAGGAGTACATTAGGTGAAATTAAAATGCATGTGAACCATGTGCCCATATTCAATAAAGTTATATATGCTTTTACTTATGTATAAATATTACCCCATTTTGTTTATGATTAGTATATAGTGCCTGACTATTTACTGTGTTCATGTAATTTTTCATATAATTTATCTAAATTTTATTATATAAATATATATAGACATATGTGTGTATACTGGGAATTGAACTCAGGGGTGCTATAATACTGAATTCATCTCCAGTCCCCTTTGATTTTATTTTGAAACAGATTCTTGCTAAGTGGCTGAAATTGAATTTGCATTTTGCTGCCTCAGAATTCCAAGTAGCTAGAATTTCTAGCATATTCATCATCTCTATATAGATATATCTTTTTTTTTTTTTTTTTTTTTTTGTCTAGTAGTAAGACTTTAAAATTTTAAAGATGAAGATTTTCACAATTATGAGCTGGGCACAGAATTAATTTCCAAATAATTATGTTATGTTAGAATGCAATTTCAGTATTTTAATAACTATTAATATTTGTTTTGAGCTTTAAACCTGGTCTCCTTGGATTTATATTTTATGAACAATTGAGAAGATTGCCTCTTTAACCCTAATTGTTTTATAATATTTTTGAAGTTTTCTAATCCCTGAGTACTATTCCAATGCTATTTTGTTCCTTTGCATTAATTGGTGTTGGATGTCTCCTACTATTACTTTGTTGTTTTCAATGCTATTGAGTTCTTTCAGTGTTTCCTTTCTATCCTTGGGAAATAAGATTTTAGTTATACATATATTTACTACTGTTGTTTTCCAGAGATAGGCCACATTTATCTTTATTTAATATCTACTTTTTCTCTGATTATACATAATTATTACCATCTTTGCAATTTTGAATGTAATATTTTTTTCATCCTTTTATTTTTACTCTATTTGTGACCTTAGGTCTAAGAAAAAAAAAAAAATCTGTAATTTAGATCTGACATAACTAACATTTTTATGTTTAATACTTTTAGTCATGTCTATATTCTGATTAGAATTTCATAATAGTTTATTTGTACTTAAGTTACTGATAAGGAAGAAGTTAATTGTCACTTTGCAAGTTTTCTATAGTTTTGCATACTATTTAAAAAACTTCCTTAATATGTGGCTCATAGATTATTGTGGTGATTTTCTGATTCCTTCCTACTTTTTTTTTTTATTTTTTATCTCTATTTTGTCATTACATTGAGATTATATAATGTAATGAGTGATTCAGTGGTAGAGCACTTGTCTAGCATGTGTGAGGCCCTGGGTTTAATCCTCAGCACCACATATAAATAAATAAAATAAAGGTATTGTGTCCATGTACAACTAAAAAAAATTTTTTTTAAAGTGCTTCAAAACAGTAGAATGCATTGAAAATAATTTTTCAATGTTCATATATGAATATACAACCAGTGTAATTCCACAACACAACCAAAATATAAGTATTACAACCAAATATAAGTAGTTATACTTATTGTCTGTACTGTATTTTATATTATTTATCCACATTCTACTGTCATTGTATAACTAAAAATAACAAATTTAAAAAATAAAGTACTTAGTTTGCACTGTATTTTAAACTGAACTAACTTTGGATTTCTAAAACAATCAATGCCTTTACATGTCTTGTCATGATTTGTTATTGATGTCAAGCTGCTTTTATGTCTTATACCCATTAGTAGGGATTTGTGATAGGTTTTATGTTTTATTATTTCAAATTCCATAGCAGAATTAAATGTTTCATATACCACAATGACAGTTAAATGAAATTTATATTTGAATATATTTTGCTTTTCCACAAAAGCTTTCAAATATTATATGTTTTCTGTTGCTGTACAGATTTATTTTATTAGAAGGATTCCATTTAGTATTTCTCTTAGACCAGGTCTGAAAGTGAGAAAATTTTTGAGCATTTGTATATGTTGAAAGCCTGTATATTTCTTAATGTTGATAAAATAGTATTGGTAGATATAGTATTCTAGGTTGATTTTACCCCCCTTTTTGGTACATACTCCAATTCCTTTTCTGGAAGTCTTGTGCTAAGAAATTAATAATTAACCATATAGAAGTACTTTTGTAAATAAAACCTCTCTTTTTCTTAGTCCTACCAAATTTTTTTTATGATAAGTTTTTAAAGTGTCCTTATAAATTCTTTACCTAAAAGTATTTAATTGATTGTCTAATATCTGATATCTTTTCATCCTGACATTTCTAATTTATCAGACATTGTTTCTTACAGAATATTTCTACTATTTCTGTTGCTATTTTTTTTCTGAGTTTCATTCAATTTTCTCCATTGCTAATTAGTTCATTAGACATCTTTCAAGTGGTTATTTGGCATTGCTCATATAATTTATAACTTTCAAGTTTCTAACTCTGACTTACAAATGTTATATTGTATCTTTGCTTGAGTGAATTTTCTTCATTTTTGCATGTGCTGTTATTTTCACTGTGATATTTTCATTTAAAATTCCTTTAAAATACATCATTATGATAACTTTGGAAAATGTTTTGAAGTTATAACAAATAAAAGTAGGTCAGGTGCAATGATATATAAGTGTATCATTTGGGAAGCTGTGGCAATAGGATTGTAAGTTTGAAATGAGCTTTAGCATATTTGTTACTTTTTTTTTTTTTTTTTTTTGTACCGGGGATTAAACTCAGGGGCACTCGTCCACTGGGTCACATCCTCAGCCCTTTTTTGTATTTTTTATTTAGAGACAGGGTCTCACTGAGTTGCTAAGTGCCTTGCTATTGCTGAGGCTGGCTTTGAACTCCTGATCCTCCTGCCTCAGCCTCCCAAAGTGCTGGGATTACAGGCGTGCGCCACCACGCCCGGCTATTTGTGACATTTTGTCTCAAAACATTCTTAAAAATTATACATATAGAAAGGTCTGTGGATATAGTTTAATAGTAAAACATCCCTATGTTCAAACCTAAGTAACACTCTCAACAAGGAAAAAATAAAGTATATATGAAATAACGTTATTTCCTTCAACATTTGATTTGATGTGTGTGTGTGTGTGTGTGTGTGTGTGTGTGTGTGTGTGTGTGTGTGTTGATGGTCATCAAACCCAGGACTTTGTTCATATGAGGGAAGCACTGTACAAATAGAGCTATATCCACAGCCAAGACCTGCAACTTTTGAGTCAGATGTGGAATCTGAATAAGTTAAACTTAGAGGCTGTGATTTGACTTTGTTGTGATAACATTAATTTGTTTGATGTTTGGCCTTATTTGTGGTGTTATAAAATTGCAATGTAATTTTTGAAGTTCTCAAATTGTATCAGCATATAGCTGTAAATTTTATATATATTTTGAGTAAGAATTGTCTTATATTATACTGTTCTCAGGCTATTTCCTCCCCTTGATAAAGTTTTATAGGTTTGCACAGTGCAGTTAGTGAATAATTTGTTATTTTAACTTTTTTTAGGTATGTATTCTCATCAAAACCCAGAATTTTCAGGAGAGGTTGAAATGAAATATTTTTTGCAAAACATCATTAAGAGAAGGTATGCAAAGTATATTTACTTTTTTGTTGTTGTTGTTTTTTTAAACCGGAGATTGAACTCAGGGTCACTTAACCACTGGGCCACATCTCCAGCCCTTTTTTGTATTTTATTATTGACAGGGTCTCACTGAATTGCTAAGTGCCTTGCCATTGCTGAGGCTGGCTTTGAACTTGTGATCCTTCTGTCTCAGCCCCACATGTGCTAGAGACAGGGTCTCACTGAGTTGCTAAGCGCCTTGCCATTGCTGAGGCTGGCTTTGAATTCATGATCTTTCTGTCTCAGCCCCACAAGTGCTGGAATTACAGGTGTGTGTCACCAACTATATTTAGATTTAAAAAAGGAATGGAAAATTGTGGAGAGAGGAAATTTCACATAATTTGTCTCAATTAACAAACCAAATGGATTACAATTTTTTATAATAAAAATTACACTGTCATCAGGTTATGGTTTTGCATAACATCTCAGAAGACTGAGAACTCAAGTTATGCCAGTCACTTTGTTTTAATAATACTTTTTAATTAAATAATTGTAATTATACAATTTTTACTTCAGTACTTTGTAAAACCAATAACACATAGATTTTCAAATGCAGCAAGATACAGGAAAGTAGATATGTGAGCACAGCTTACAGGCTATTATGAAGCTGTGTCTTAAAAATGCCTTCAGAAAAACATTCAACCAGTTTCCTCAGCTTTAAAAATATGATTAAAATAGAAATATAGAAATATAAATATAAAAGAATAGAAATATAAATTTAATAGAAATATAAAATTTAATATATAGAAATATAAATAAAATATAAATTTAATAAAAGAAAACAGTGATAAAATACTGGTTTATCAGTTATGTGTTAAAACTTTTGATGATCTATACATGAGTGCACATTAGATACAAATCTGCAGATTATTAATATAAATATTCATTTCTAATTTTAGTTTTTCTGGAAGCAGTCATTTTGTACATTCAATACATTTTTTCAACACAATTTAAGTATCATATATTAGCAGAATCACTTCACATCATGGAGTGTTCAGTATCCTGCCAGGGTTGTTTTGTGTTCAGAAGATTATAACCCACCTGAGAAAATGAAAGTCTGAAATAATTATTGAATAAATAAGAGACAGTGCAAGAAATCAGTTTCAAAGACATGGAGCACCTCATAGATTGCCTAGTCCACATAGGAGATGGAACACAGTGGCTAGAAAATGGGAAGTTCTTTATTTAAGGGAGAGTACATCAAAGGCAAGGATAAGATTTTAATGGGAGAAGTCTTGCTACAGACAAATTGATTGGCATCCTGGCAAGTAACACCTATCTCTATGATGCTATGTGGCTATGTGGCTCCAATGGATCATCTCATCTACAGTGCAGTGCCAAACTTTGATAGATCTAGGTAAGATATCACATGTACTAGGCCATCTCAAATTAGCAGGATTGCCAGTGTGAGCTCCCAAATTTACCAGACTTTCTTGCCTAATGGCTTCCATGTTTTTATTTTATTTTATTTTATTTTTTATTTTATACCCAGTTCAGAGATGTCTTCCAGCATTTCCATCTGAAATGCATTGCCTCATCTTCCATACCAACAGGACTCCAAGATGAAATCCAAAAAGATTTATGTATTTTGTGCCTTTGGGTGGGATGGAGTTTATTCTAATTCATAGCATGATGATCTATGTCATAGATCATACCCAGAGATATCCTGGATCCTTCACATGTACCCAGTACACTTGATAGTTTTGCACTTAGATTTTTCTAAATCCCTAGTCCTAGTCATCTGAGAATCCTAGGGAATGTGCATCCAACAACTTCAAAATGTTTTCTGATTCATTTCAGTGAGTTAGTTACATAAGGGATTTGTACCAAGAGCCACTGTGATAGTGATTTTAGATAGAAATTAGAGGAGCACAGCTGAGACACAGCTCACTCTTAGGCCTAATGTGGGCTGCTGAGCTTCTTGGGGCCACAACCATGTCCCTGCATATGCAGAGGCCCCTGGAAACCAAAAGCAAATGCAAGAGGGTCAGGGGTTTCATGGCACTGTGGGGAGTCGGGGCTTCAGCTTAGCTAGAGAGAGACAAGTGCACTGATGGCAGTCACTTTTGAGGAACTGTGTACCTTTAAATTATCTGCCCAGCATTTTTGGAATGATATCCTTTATCTAAAGAATAGGAAATTTTGCTATGGAGTCTATCCCATGCTTCAGTGAGCTACTGCAATTTTTGAAATGTACCATGGAGTAAACATCCACAAATATTTCTATAGAGAAATAAATTTCTGAGATTTTTTACTTTAAAAAAAGAAAGAAAGCACTAAATTTCTGACTATGATCAGTCTGATTGTTACTTTAAAAAAAGGGCTTCAATGAACAGTTTTGCCTTGTGTCAATGCATAGAGCTATAATGAATGTGGGAAAATTTGTATGTACCAACTATTGCTTAATCTAAATGTAGATATAAATATTTGGAGAGAACTCTACATTTATGATAAAATTTTCAAGACTTATAGACAGACCTTTACCCTAAGTAATTAGCAGTATATTTATTTTGGTGTAAAACAATATAAATTGTCTGAAACTCATACAAATTTAATCCTTTTTTAAATCCTAGGATACCTCTGTGTGATCATTTTAAAAAGCTTTGTAAGGATAAGAGTGAGAAAAATTTTAATCCATGCTCAAAATGTGTCAAAACAAGTTTTCATATTCAAGAAAAGAATCACAAATGTAAAGAATGTGAAAGAGCTTTTAATAAAACTGCATGCATTACTAAATACCAGAGAATTCATACTAAAGAGAAGCCCTACACATGTAAAGAATGTGGCAAAGCTTTTAATCAAAGATCACAGCTTACCCAACACCAGATAATTCACACTGGAGAGAAGCCATACAAATGTAAAGATTGTGGCAAAGCATTTAATCAAAGCTCAAACCTTATTACTCACCAGAAAATTCATACTGGAGAAAAACCATACAAATGTAAAGAATGTGGCAAAGCTTTTAATCAAAGATCACAGCTTACCCAACACCAGATAATTCACACTGGAGAGAAGCCATACAAATGTAAAGATTGTGGCAAAGCATTTAATCAAAGCTCAAACCTTATTACTCACCAAAAATTCATACTGGAGAAAAACCATATAAATGTAAAGAATGTGGCAATGCTTTTAATCGAAGATCAAGCCTTATTACTCACCAGAGAATTCATACTGGAGAGAAACCATACAAATGTAAAGAATGTGGCAAAGCTTTTAATCAAAGCTCAAGCCTTATTACTCACCAGAGAATTCACACTGGAGTGAAACCATGCAAATGTAAAGAATGTGGCAAAGCTTTTAGTCACAGCTATACCCTTATTACTCACCAGTTAATTCACACTGGAGAGAAACCATACAAATGTAAAGATTGTGGCAAAGCATTTAATCAAAGATCACACCTTATTACTCACCAGAAAATTCATACTGGAGAAAAACCATACAAATGTAAAGAATGTGGCAAAGCTTTTAATCAAAGCTCAAGCCTTATTACTCACCAGAGAATTCATACTGGAGAGAAACCATACAAATGTAAAGAATGTGGCAAAGCTGTTAATCGAAGATCAAATCTCACTAAACACCAGAGAATTCATACTGGAGAAAAACCATACATATGTAAAAAATGTGGCAAAGCTTTTAGTCACAGCTCAACCCTTATTACTCACCAGTTAATTCACACTGGAGAGAAACCATACAAATGCAAAGATTGTGGCAAAGCATTTAATCAAAGATCACACCTTATTACTCACTGGAAAAATCATACCGGAGAAAAACAATACAAATGTAAATAATGTGGCAAGCTTTTAATCAGAACTCAACCCTTATTATTCACCAGAGAATTTATACTGGAGAAAAACCATACAATGTAATGAATGAGGTAAAGCTTTTATTCATGGATCACACCTTACTGAACACCACAGAATTCATACTGGAGAAAAGCCACACCAATGTAAAGAATGTGGGAATGCTTTTACTGTTAGACATCATCTTATTGTGCACCAGACAATTCACACTGGATAGAAACCATACAGATGTAAAGAACGTGGCAAAGCTTTTAATTTAAGATCACACCTCACTGAACACCAGAAAAATCATACTGGAGAAAAGCCATACAAACATAAAGAATGTGGCAAAACGTTTAATAGAAGCTCAAAATTTACTATTCTCCAGAGAAATCACACTGGAGAAAAACCATACTAATGTAAAAAATGTGGCAAGTCTTTTAGGTGAGGTTTTACTGTGCATAAGAGAATTCACACTGGAGAGAAACCATACAAATGTAAAAAATGTGGCAAAGCTTTTAATCAAAGATCACGCCTTACTCAATACCAGAGAATTCATATTGAATAAAAGCCATACAAATGTAAAGAATGTAGCAAAGCTTTTAATCAAAGCTCAAGCCTTATTATTCACCAGAGAATTCATCCTGGAGAAAAGACATACCAATGTAAAGAATGTGGGAATGCTTTTACTGTTAAGCAACATCTTATTGTCCACCAAAAATTCACCCCGGAGAGAAACCATACAAATGTAACAAATGTGGTAAAGCTTTTATTCGAGGATCACACCTTATTCAACACCAGAGAATTCATACTGGAGAAAAGCCATACTAATGTAAAGGATGAGTCAATGCTTTTACTTTTAGGCAAAACTTATCATTCCCCAGAAGATTTATGGAGAGAAGCCATACAAATATAAAGAAAGTGGTAAAAGTTTTAATCAAAGATCAGACGTTACTCAATGCCACAGAATTTATACTGAAAAGAATCCATAAAAATGCAAAGAATGTGGGAAAGGTTTTACTATTAGGAAAAGCCTTATTTTTCAGCACAAAATTCATACTGGATAAAAGCCACACAAATGCAAAGATGTGGCCAAGTTTTAAGAATGCTTCAACTGTTACCGAGCACCAGATATTTTATACTTAAGACAATCCTTACGAACCTATAGAATGTAAAATCATTTGTTGTGAGATCACACGTTATTGATCACCAGAGCATTCAAAGTGGAAAGAAAATATACAATTGCAAAACAAAAATATTGCAATGTTTTAAATCAAAACTCAACCTTTTGAAAATATCAAAAATATAGTAGTAATTACACCACAAATGTAAAAACTGTGACAAAGTGTTTAATGAATGCTCCCAACTTACAAATCTCCACAGACTTAGTATTCAAAAGAAGTCCTGTATATGTCAAGAATATATTAGTGCTTTACTCGAATCTAAAGCAAAAAGTCATACTCTCTCAACCTCATACATATGTCTGCAGAAATCCCTGTAACATTCATGTCTTGCATATCAATAAAATATTTATTACTGAGAAAAATGTTGATAGGTGGGAAGTAAAGTGAAAGCATAATGCTCTATACATTTCTGAATTTGAGGAATTATCAGAGAGAATATTTGAATTTATAGAATGTGCATTGCTTTTGAACATTTTCTCAAAATTTACTGAGCATTAGTAGTTCATGTGCTAGAAATAAAGAAATCCTTAGCCGGGCGCGGTGGCGCACGCCTGTAATCCCAGCACTTTGGGAGGGCTGAGGCAGGAGGATCGCAAGTTCAAAGCCAGCCTCAGCCATGGTGAGGCACTTAGCAACTCAGTGAGACCCTGTCTCTAAATAAAATACAAAAAAAAGGGCTGGGGATGTGAGCCAGTGGTCGAGTGCCCCTGAGTTCAATCCCCGGTACCCACAAAAAAAAGAAAAAAAAAAAAATCCTTAGATATCAGCATTTTACAGACAGCTCATCACTGAGAATGTATTTATTATGAATCAGAATATTAATAAATACACTCAAGTTTTGAAACCTGGATAAAAATAAAATTTTCCTGTGCCTAATTATATCAAAGTTAAAGGACAGATTAATAAAAAATGTTCAACTTTCAATTTTCTTTATTGTGGTGGTGGTGGTGGTGGAGATTGAACCCAGGCTTCTTGCACACTAGACAAATGGTCTACGTCTCAATAACATCCCTAGCCATTTTATTCTGTATATTTCTAGAGACTTTACAATTACATTTGAAATACTTTATTCACCCTGTTGATGAATGTTGTTACCATATAACAGTAAATGTTTTATCAATTCATTGTTATGTGTTCAATTACATTTTACGACAATTTGTCGGTAACAGGGGTAAAAAAGATGCTCTTTGGTAAATAGTGGGACACTTAATTTTTTTATGCAGTATAATTATATTTCAAATTACTTGAAGACTATTATCCCGATAAATTACATTTAGATAATTTCTCCTTTTAGTAGCTACTGAGAAATGAAGACAGGTATAGGTAATATAGAAACATAATAATAAGCCCATATTACTAAAACTTAAATTCCTACTTCAAATTTTAATTCTATAACTTATGGTTGTTTTGTTGGCACTCCTTCATGTCATAAATATTGTTTTTATCCCAATCTAAGGGTAAATTTTAGAAGTATGATGGCAGTAGTGATTGTGACTCTGTATGTGTGTGTTTGTGAATGGATGTATATGTTTATGGCTATCTTGAGAAGCAAAGGGGGGCCTTATTTACCTTAAAGAGAATTTAAAGTGTTATCATGAATGAAGTCTCTTTAAAGTACCCTCAACTAATTCATCTAAAATAAATCTTTTCTTATTTAAAATATTGCCATGCCAATTTTCTTGTTTCTACTTACTTGTTACTCATGGAACATTTAAGGTAATTTCTTCATTTCATGTTTATGGTAAATTAGCCAAAGTACCTGTTTAAAGGATTTAACAAAGGTATTGATTGCAAATACAGATATTCAGAAATTAGATTGAAAATCTTTCATGGTGAGAATATTAACATACACTTTATTGGTATATTTTTATTATTTCTTTCTCTATTTGAAAATGCTAAGCCATTCTAAAGTTATTGCTTTAATTTATTGAACATCTTAGACTTTAATCATATAATGGAGCCAGTTTGTTTAGATGAAAACTGCATAAGGTTCATAAGTCAAGAAATAGTTTTCTAGACTTGTTTTGGTTTTGTACAAGCTATTGAACTCACGGGCCCCCTGCCACTGAGTCACTTCCCCAGCCTTAGTTTGTATTTTGTTTAGAGAAAATGTCTCACTGAGTTGCTTAGTGCCTCATGTTTGCTGAGGTTGAATTTGAACTCACAGTCCTCCTGTGTCAGACTCACTAGCCACTGGAATTACAGGCTTCCACCATCGAAGCTTGTTGTTTTTATAGAATAAAAAAACACAAAACTATGTTGAGTATGTAATAGATGCTCCCTAATTGAGAAGAAAAGAGCCCTGTTAAAAAGAGGTAATTTCTATGTAGAAGAATGAACCATCCATGGAGAAAAATTAATGTCAATTCTGCCTTTAGAGTGAGAAACTCTTGTAATACTACACAAGTGACTGAATTTTAAAGAAAGTTTCTATTACTTCTGAACTATCTCCAATTTCTCCTTGAATCTTCAATACTGAACTACAAAAGTATTGCAGCTGTTCATAATTGCCTTTTTTTAACTTTAGCCTTTTCACTTTGATCAATCTATATCTTCATACAATTTTTTTTCTTTTTTCTTTTGTTTCTTTTTTAAAGCTATCCTTTGTGGACTGACATTTTTGTAATGAAAATATATAGTGTACTGTCAGGATTTCTGGAGTGTGTCTCAATTGACATGGAGTGTTATAACATTGTTACAGAGTGAAGTTTGTATAATGTTTACTTTATGTAATTCAATCAGGAAATTGCATATTCTTTACCTGAAACATTCTCATTGCCATGATAAGCAAGTTAAGAATGCTGTCTTCTAGTTATCTTGGAACACATAAAACATCATTAATAGGTATAGTCTCCCTCTTATGTAATAGAACCACAAAACGTGCTTTTCCTATATGTGTCTGTTTTTTTTCCTCTGCATGTCTCCTCTCCAATCTCCACACTTAGATAGACTATTTATTTAAATGAGATAAACATTTTTACACATCTCAACCCGCTGTGTTTAGTATTTCTTGTGTAGTATATTTTTGCTGTATTCAATTTTCTGTATGTTAATTTTGCAATAACAATTTAATTTTTTATAGTAAAATTAAATATGTTTCCATTTACTTATTTGGTATTTGTGTTCTTTGGAGAAATGTATATGTAAATCCTTTGGCTTTTTACAATTGGACTCTTGTTTTTTTTAGTACAGAGTATTCAAAGCAATTTTACAAATATATTTTGATAATAGGCAAATTTTAGATATATGATCTGAATTTATTTTCTCCCATTCACTTTATTGTGTTCTTACATCAGAAAAAAATTAATATTCAATAACATTCACATTGTCTTCCCTTGCATTCGTTAGACAAGTGAATTTTAAGTTATTTAGTGCAAGATTATGAGATTTGCATTTACATATTCTGCAGAAGGTTGTATAATTTCAGCTTTATACTTACATATATTTATCCATTTTTAGTTAATTTTTGTTTATAGTATGAGACACAAGTCTAAATATATATGACTATTTGGATGTTCCAGACCATTTAAAAAACACTTATTTCCCTTGGCATGCTCCTTAACAAAAATGAGCATGAAAGTTTTTTTCTAGATTTTAGGTTCCAATTTATTTATTTTTAATTTAATTGTGATTATGGCGGAACTTAACCATTAAGCTACACCTACAACCTCTTTTTAAAAAATGAGGCAGGGTCTCATTAAGTTTCCTAGATTGGTAACAGATTTTTTTTCTTCAGTTTTATCAGTATGCTGTTTATACTCAAGCACCACCATAACCAGCATCCCATTACTCTTCTATTTTGTGCTCAAACAATATCTGACTACATTGCCCAGGGTGGCCTCAAATTTTTAATCCTTCTGCTTCAGCTTTGTAAGTAGCTGGGATTACAACCATCTGGCATGATGTCCATCTCTTTTTAGTTATTTGAGGAACCTTCAAATGTAGTTGTGTTTTTGGCATTTCAATTTTTTGTTATTTACATATTCTGGATATTGTGCAATGTAAAACCTGGAAAACATTTCTTCTCTATTTTAAGTTGTCTTCTCTTTTAGTTGTTCCCATTACTTTTTTTTTTGTTTGTGTGTGTGGTACTGGGGATTGAACTCAGGGGCACTCGACCACTGGGTCACATCCCCAGACCTTTTTTGTATTTTATTTAGAGACAGGGTCTCACTGAGTTGCTAAGTGCCTTGCCATTGCTGATGGCTGGCTTTGAACTCGCGATCCTCCTGCCTCAGCCTCCCAAAGTGCTGGGATTACAGGCGTGCGCCACCGCGCCCGGCTCCATTACTTTTTTTTTAATGTAATCACATTTGCTTTGTATTTTGGGGGGCATTATATCAAAAATTATTTGCAAGAGCCGGGCGCGGTGGCGCACGCCTGTAATCCCAGCACTTTGGGAGGCTGAGGCAGGAGGATCGCGAGTTCAAAGCCAGCCTCAGCAATGGTGAGGCACTTAGCAACTCAGTGAGACCCTGTCTCTAAATAAAATACAAAAAAGGGCTGGGGATGTGACCCAGTGGACGAGTGCCCCTGAGTTCAATCCCTGGTACCACAAAAAAAAAAAAAAAAAAAAAAAATTATTTGCAAATAAGGTCTTTGAATGTTTCACCTAATTTTATTCCTCTAGTTTGCAAAATTTAGATCATATATTGGGATAGTTCATGCATTTTTATTTTATTTGCCTAGAGGATAGAGATCAACTTTTATTAGTTACTAAAAGTATCCACTATGATATAAAATTGGGAGGTATACATTTTTTAAAAACATTGGATAGGAAGAATTACCTATATTTCCTTCTTAATAATTTAATGTAAATTTTTGTTCAAATGGTGGTTTGTTACAGGCTTTCAGAGATAGATGATCTTGGAATAATATATAGCAAATGCTGAAAAATATTAATATCAACTGAGAATACTATACGCAGCAAAATTAAGCTTCAGAATTGATGATTGAATAAAAACTTTTCATGATAAACAAAAGTTAATTGAATTCACAACTAGAAAGCCTGCACTACAAAATATTTTCAATAAAATAGTTTTTGATGTAGAAATGAAAAATACAAGTGAAGACAAGCAAAAGGAGGAAATACACTAGAAGAATTGTCAATCAAAGGAGGAAGTAACTCGAAGTAAATCAAAATTGCAGGGATAAAAATAATTTATCGGGCTGGGGTTGTGGCTCAGCGGTAGAGTGCTCGCCTAGCAGATTGCGCGGCCCAGGTTCGATTCTCAGCACCACGTAAAAATAAAGGCATTGTGTACAACTAAAGAAAAATTTTAAATATTAAAATATTAGCAATAATAATAATAATTTATAAATAATAACATTGAATGTAAATGGCCTGAAGCCATTAATAAAGACATACATTGGCAGAATAGATTGAAAAACAGTCTGTGTTCAAGAGACTCATCTCATATTTAAAGATATCCACGGACTGAAGGTTTTTCCCCATTGATGGAGAAAAACATCATTCACATGGATCTTGTAAACAAACATGGGTTTCTATTTTATCAGTAAAGTGGGCTTCAAGCCAAAGTCCATCAGAAGGAACGAGGAAAGTCATTTCATACTGCTTAATGGAACTACAACAAGACATATCAATTGTAAATGTGTATGCCCCAAACAATGGAACACTAACGTAGATCAAACAAAATAGACCGCAACCAATAATACTGGGTGACTTTAACCTGCATCTATCACTACTGAATAGATCTTCTAAACAAAACTATACAATAAAGAAGCTATGGAAGTAAAAAATACAATCTATAATTTAGACTTAACAATCATAAATATAATATTTCACCCATCTATGACTGAATTCACTTTATTCTCAGCAGCACCCAGATCCTTCTCTAATAGAGACCATGTTATGTAAGCTATCACATAGGTTGGCATACAATTTTAATGATACCTTAATGTATTTTTAACATCTGTATTGTCATTTAGTAGCTCCTTTTGCATTGATATTGATTTTTTTTGTTCTTGCTTTTTTCTTGAATAGACTTGTTTGAATTTTATCAAATTTTAGCTGTATTATTCGTTTACTTCATATATTTATGCTCCTACTCTTATTTATCCTTGCTACTACCTAATGTGCATGATTATGTGATTCACTGTGGTATATTTATATATGTATATAAAATGTTACATCACATTCATTTCATCTCTTATTACTCCCCTCTTCACTTCCCTTTATTTCCATTTGTCTTCTCTACTCATCTTTGTTCTGTTTTCAATCCCCCACCCTTATTTTGCATTAGCTTCCATATATAAAAGAAAATATTCAACTTTTGGCTTTTTGGGGATGGCTAATTTCTCTTAGTGTAATAGTGCTCAGAATCATCTATGTGCAAGAAAATGTTATAAAACCATTTTTAATTGAGTAATGCTCTGATCTCTATATATGCTCCATTTTCTTTATCCATTCACCTTAGATGCACCCCTACCTTGGCTCCATAGCTTAGCTATGTTGATTTGTGCTGATGTAAACTATGATGTGGCTGCATCACTGAAGTATGCTGATTTGAATTCCTTTGGCTATTTAACAATGAAATTCCACCATCTAATGGTTGTTCAATTCCTACTTATTTAGAAACATCCAAACTGCATTTTCACAGTGGGTGAATCAACTTGCAGTCCCCACAAAAAATGAATGTACTCATTTCTCCATATTCTCATCAAAATTTATTGATAGTTGTATTTTGGGGGGGGTACTGGGAAATGAACCCAGGGGCACTTAACCACTGATTCACATCGCTGGCCCCTTTTTATTTTATTTAGAGACAGTGTCTTGCTTAATTGCTCAGGCTGCCTATAAACTCACACTCCTCCTGCCTCAGTCTCCCAGTCCACTGGATATAGGTATATGCCATCATGCCTGGCTGTTTTCAAAAGAATTTTTATTTATTTATCCATCCATCTATTTATTTATTTTATATGGTGCTGATGTCTGACCAAATGCCTCACACTAAGTGCTTTACTACTGAGACACAGTCCCAGCCCCTGATACTTTTATGCTTCATATTTGCCTTTCTGATTGGAGTGAGATAAAATTTCAATATAGTTTTAATTTGCATTTCTCTAATTGCTAGAGACATTTAATATGTTATATACATATATATACATATATGTGTGTGTGTATATATATATATATATATATATATATATATATATATATATATATATACCATTCATTTGGAATAATTAGAGGTATTTTTTTTTTAATTTGTAGATGGACCCAATGACCTTTATTTATTTTTATGTGGTACTGAGGATCAATCGCAGTATCTCATGCATGGTAGACAAATGCTCCATCACTGAACCACAACCCCAGCCCAAGAGGTCCTTTATTTTTTATTTTTAGCATTGGTTTATTTCACTTATCATGATGATCTCCAGATATCCATCCATTTATGGGCAAATGTCATAAAATCATTTTTCTTCATGGATGAGTAATTTTGCATTGATGTTCCATTGTGTATATATACATTAGAATTTTTTTTTCATCTGTTGATGAACATCTTGGTTGTTTCAATAGGCTAGCTTTTTGAATAATGCTAATATAAATATTGATGTTGCTTTTCCACTGTAGTATGCTGAATGTACAATCTAATTTATTAATTACTGATTTTATTTTTTGCACTTAAGGAATCTTGTTAAAAATTATTTTCTGAGCCAATATGTTGAAATTTGGGGCTTAAGTTTTCTTTTAGTATGTGCACAGATTCTGCTGTAATTGCAAGTTTTTTTCATCCACATAGAATTATTTTTTTTAGGAAGCTAAGAGTTGGGGGTTACATTTCTTTCTATTACATATGGATTTCCAATTTTCCCAGCACCATTTATTGAAGAGCTTATTTTTTCTTAAGTGTGTAATTTTTTTTTTTTTTTTTTTTTTTTTTTGTGGTACTGGGGATTGAACTCAGGGATACTCGACCACTGGGCCACACCCCCAGCCCTATTTTGTGTTTTATTAGAGACAGGGTCTCACTGAGTTGCTAAGTGCCTCACCATTGCTGAGGCTGGCTTTGAACTCACGATCCTCCTGTCTCAGCCTCCCAAAGTGCTGGGATTACAGGTGTGCACCACTGCGCCCAGCTTGTATTTTTGTTGTTGTTGTTGTTGCTGTTGTCTAGTATTGAGGTACTCTATGTTCTGTGTGTATGTGTGTGTGTGTGTGTGTGTGTATGTCTTCTCTTCTGTTTCATTGGTCTTTCTCTCTGTTTATTGTCCAAATCATGCTGTTTTTGTTACTATAAGTCTGTATTATATTTTAATGTCTGGTATTATGATGCTTCCTGCTTCTTTTTTCTTTAAAAATGCTATACCTATTCTAGGCCTCTTATTTTTCCAAATGAATTTCATGACAACTTTTTCCATGGTGAACATCATTGGAACTTTGATGGGAATTTCATTGAATTTGTATGCCATTTTTGGTAATGTGGGTATTTTGACAATGTCAATTCTTCCTACTCAAGAACATGACATTCTTTCCATCTTCTAAGGTCTTTCACAATTTCTTTCTTTATTGTCTTATTATTTTCATTGTATAGATCCCTCAAATCTTCTGTTATACTGATTCCTCTGTTTTGTTGTTGTTGTTGTTTGTTTCCTTTTGAGATTATTATGGATGGAATAATTCTCCTAATTTCCTTTTCAGTTGATTCATTATTGCAATATAGGAATAAAGTTGATATCTGGTATTAAGCTTTTTATCTTGCTGCTTTTCTGAATTCATTTATAAATTCTAGCCATTTACTGGTGATGTTGTTTAAGGCTTCTAAATATAAATTCATGTCATAGGCAAACAGATCTTTTGAGCTCTTCTTTTTCTATTCATATCATTTAAATTTTCTTATTTTTCCTAATTGCTCAGGCTAGATATTTGAGGACTATGTTGAATAGAAGTGGTAAGAGAATGTTTACACTTTTCTCCCTTTAGAATGATGTTGGCATTGGTTTTGTCATATATATACATTTTTAAATCTTACCCCTAATTTTCTAGTAATTTAAATGTGAATGGATATTGTATATGGTCATTTGCTTTTGAGATAATTATGTGGTTCTTTTTTTCTTTCTTTCTTTCTTTTTTTTGGTACCGGGGATTGAACTCAGCGGCATTCGACCACTGGATCACATCCCCAGCCCTTTTTTGTATTTTATTAGAGACAGGGTCTCACTGAGTTGCTAAGTACCTCGCCATTGCTGAGGCTGGCTTTGAACTTGTGATCCTCTTGCCTCAGCCTCCCAAAGTGCTGGGATTATAAGCGTGTGCCACCGCGCCCGGCTATGTGGTTCTTGATTTATGTACATTGAACCAACCTTGCATCTTTGGGAAGAAATCCACTTGATTATGGTGTATTATCTCTTTTTTTTTTTTTGGTACTGGGGATTGAACTCAGCGGCACTAGACCACTGGGCCACATCCCCAGCCCTTTTTTGTATTTTATTAGAGACAGGGTCTCACTGAGTTGCTAAGTGCCTCGCCATTGCTGAGGCTGGCTTTGAACTCACGATCCTCCTGACTCAGCCTCCCAAAGTGCTGGGATTACAGGCGTGCGCCACCACGCCCAGCAATTTCTTCCTTTTTTAAAATTAACATATAGCCAGGTGCTGTGGTGCATGTCTGCAAGCTAAGTGACTTGGGAGGCTGAGACAGGAGGGAGAGCTTAAAGCCAGCCTCAGCAATAGCAAGACCCTAAGCATATCAGTGACGCCCTGTCCTCTAAATAGTAGAAAAAAATGGCTCTTTATGGTTGAGTGCCCCTGAAAATCCCTGACAAAATAATAGAAAAAATAATAATAATAATATATTGTATACTGGAAATATGGCATTTATGGTCATATTCACCATTTTAAAATACACAAGAGACAAGGAGCCCCATTCAGAGTTTACTACAAGCAAATCCCTGGTTTATTTCCACCAATAATAATTTTTAAATAAAACTAAATAAAAATTAAGAATTCATATTCTTGTGTGCTCACAAAATGGTAAACCATTACAACTATCAAGTTTTAGAATCTTCTTTCAATATCTCTAATAAAGCATCATAGTTTTTTTTTTTTTTTTTTTTTTTTTTTTTTTTTTTTTTGTGGTACTGCCCCCCCACACAATAATATATATTATATAACATTATTATAATATATTATTATTATTTATGCACCATCATATTCACCATTTTAAAATACACAAGTCCAGACAAGGAGGTCCATTTCTATAATTAGAGCCATTCAGCAAGCTGGGAAGGAGGACTACAAGCAAATCCCTGGATTTATTTCCAGTACCAGATAATAATTTTTAAATAAAACTAAATTAAAAATTAAGAATTCAACTTGTTTATTCTTGTGTGCTCACAAAATGGTACAACCATTACAACTATCAAGTTTTAGAATCTTCTTTCAATATCTCTAATAAAGCATCATAGTTTTTTTTTTTTTTTTTTTTTTTTTTTTTTGGGATTGAACTCAGGGGCACTTGACCACTGGGTCACATCCCCAGCCCTTTTTTGGGATTTTTTAATTAGAGACAGGGTCTCACTGAGTTGCTAAGTGCCTCGCCATTGCTGAGGCTGGCTTTGAACTCACGATCCTCCTGCCTCAGCCTCCCAAAGTGCTGGGATTACAGGCGTGCGCCACCGCGCCCGGCCAGCATCATAGTTTTAATGGTCACTTTTTAATTTTCAGAGGCTTCAGTCTCTGGAAGCCATAAATCTACTCCCTCTTTCCATATCCTCACCTATTCTGGAATTATATGTGGTTGTTGGCTTTTTAACTTAGTGTGCTTTGAAGTTTAATTCATATTGCAGCTATTAGCAATATTTTATTATTTCTATTGGGATAAATATAAAATCAAAAATTTATCCTTTTAATTTTGTGGGGGGCTACAGGGGGTTGAACTCATGGACATTCAACCATTGATCCACATCTCCAGCCTCAGTTTGTATTTTATTTTGATACAGGGTCTCATTGAGTTGCTTAGTGCCTTGCTTTTGCTGAGGCTGGCTTTGAAATTACGATCCTTCTGTCTTAGTCTCCCAAGCTACTGTGGGGGGTTACAAGCATGTGCCACCACGACCGGCACTTTTAATCATTTTATTTTGCAGTAACTAGGAATTGAATTCAGGGTTACAATAACTGAGCTACATCCACAGCTATTTTTAATTGATATTTTTGTTTTGAGACAGGGACTCACTAAGTCAATCAGTCTGGCCTCAAACTTGTGACTCTCCTGCATCAGACTCCAAAATTTCTCAGATTACAGACATACATCACCATGCCCAGCAGTACTCAATTAACCATTTTTCCCTTTTTATCATTTTTAAGTATAACCAGGGACATGTACACATTATTTTGTAACCGTCTCCACCGCTATCCATTTCTAGAAAATTTTTATCACCTCAAGTTGAAACCCTGTAACCTGTAAATACTATCTAATCTTTCTCTTTCCCTAGTTTCTGGTAACCACCCTTTTATTCGTTCTATATATAAAGTAGCTTATTCCAGGTATTTAATGTATATGGAAGAGATAGTATTTTTCTTTTTGTGCCTGACAATTTTACTTAGCATGATTTGTAAGAAATCAATCCTGTTTTAGCATGAATCTGAACCTGATTCCTATTAAGGTCAAAAAGAATTTCATTGTATGGCTAGACTACGAAATGGTATCTTGCCAACCAGCTAACTACAAGAAGAGAGATAGTTTTTGTTTAATAAACATGGGAACAGTGTCCTCAGATGACCAGTAGTGGGGGATATGAGTAAGAAGTTTACATGAATGTGCCAACATGCTAAAAATAGATGAGGATGCCACACAGGGGTTATGGGCATAAAGTTTGGAATGTATCTGTTTGAGGTAAGAATCCAGGCTGTAATCCAACAGAGGAGAGCTGGTCTGCAGAAACTTGTGCTCAGTAGTTTCTATCTACACACCAGCATTCTCTCCCTCTCTGAAGAGTTGTGTTTGTCTCCCCCAAAAAGAACAATTTATGCTTTAATATAATTTTTTACCTATCAAATTGACAAAGAAAAATGACATGCATAACTGGTTAAGCCAAAGTGAAATGGACCCCCCCCCCCCATTGGAATGCCATTTGGCAAAGTCAATCATGATCAAAATCATAGACATTTAATCCAGAACATCAGTTCCACGAATCTCTCTCATTGAAATGTGCTAGTGGACATGGGCTACTTTTCACATAGGGGAGTTACCTCAATCATTCAATAAGATACATTTTTGTGGTGCTGGGATTGAAACCAGGGTCTTGTGCATGCAAGGCAAGCACTCTACCAACTGAGCCATATCCCCAGTCCCAATATTTAGTTATAAGCAATGAAAATGGTAAATAATTTTGTTATAATAAAATCCAGAGAGAAGCACATTGGAAGCAAAACACTGAAGCAACAGAGTGGAAAAAATTCCAACATAATCCCAAAGGATAAATAATAGTTTTAATAAGTTTTTAAACATTCAAAAGAAACACAACCAAACAAAGCAATAATTTTTGAAACATACACAGCAAAATTATAATAGAAGACTCATAGAAGTGTGTTCACCTCTGTGTGTAGAAAATATATGTGATCAGGAAAACACACCAAGGCTGCACCATCCCACATATTTATTTGAATGGAAATCTCCAATGTTGTCTACATTATTATTATTTAATCATACCATAAAACAAGAACTTTATTTATTTATTTATTTATTTATTTGGTACCAGGGATTGAACTCAGGGGCACTCGGCCACTGGGCCACATCCCCAGCCCTTTTTTGTATTTTATTAGAGACAGGGTCTCACTGAGTTGCTAATTGCCTCGCCACTGCTGAGACTGGCTTTGAACTTGTGATCCTCCTGCCTCAGCCTCCCAAGTGCTGGAATTACAGGCGTGCACCACCGTGCTCGGCCCATATATGTGTTTATATATATATATAATTTACAGACATGATCTTGCTGAGTTGCTTATGTCCTCAGTAAGATTGCTTTGCACTTGCGATTCTCCTGATTTCACCTCCCTTTGTCGCTGGGATTATAGGCGTGCACCATTGGGCCCAGCCAACAAGCTGTTTGTTGTTGTTAACTTTGAAAACAGATAAGTCTGCCCTTTTCTGTGTGGTTCTTAGGATTGAAACCTAGGGTGCCCTTCCACTAACCTAGATCCCTGGCAATTTTTAAATATTATTTTTAGACACAAATTCAGTAAGTTGTCCAGGTTGGTCTTGAAATTTTATTCCTCTTGCCATAACATCCCAAGTAGGTGATCTTATGAGCATGACTACAACGTTCACACTATAAATCCTTTTTTTTTTTATAGCAACTTTTAGATTTTTTATAACCAAGTATGATTTCTTCTGAAAATGATAGAGTATGTGTTGTTAATAAATGGTATAATAACTCTGTGTGTGTGTGTGTGTGTGTGTGTGTGTGTGTGTGTATGTGACAGATACCCCCTTGTTATAATATCTTTGGAGAGGATGTCTTTTTTTTCCTCAGCAGTGGAAACTCATTTATCATTGTTTAATTGGCAAGTGTCCTTTTAAAAATTATCTCTTAGTTCCACAGATATATCTATTTCTATCATAATGGGGTATACACTGATACTCCTCCTTTTTTTATTTTTTTAAATAAATTTGCCTTTTCTAAACCATTGAGATTTTGATGATTAGCTCATGAAATTTACACCCCTTTAATAATTCAACTATATAAATCCATGATTTCATTTTTGACCACATTTAGATGAATCCCATTTTTATATGTTTATTATAGTATAAACTACTTATAATAACCGGCCTATATTTAAGGTGTGTGTGTATACACATGGGAGGCTGAGGCAGGATGATAGCAAGTTGGAGGCCAGCCTCAGGAAAAGCAAGGTGTGAAATATCTCAGTGACACCCTGTCTCTAAATACAACTTATTGTTGTGGATGTGGCTCAGTGGCCAAGTGTTCCTGAGTTTGAACCCTGGTACCAAAACCAAAACAAAACAAAAAATGAAGTGCTAAGCAACTCAGTAAGACCCTCTCTTTAAATAAAATACAAAAAAGGGCTGGGGATTGGCTCACTTGTTGAGTGTTCCTGAATTCAGCCCCCAGTGCCCATATATATATATATATATATATATATATATATATATATATATATATATTCTAGTAACAAAGTAATTTTGTTCTCCAATTTT
Source organism: Tamias sibiricus (assembly GCA_025594165.1). Taxonomy (NCBI): domain Eukaryota; kingdom Metazoa; phylum Chordata; class Mammalia; order Rodentia; family Sciuridae; genus Tamias; species Tamias sibiricus. The sequence continues at coordinate 4,130,431 of CM046675.1, read as the reverse complement.
TTTGGGGGGGGCGGGGGGTTTGAATGTATTATGGATCTTTTGTCTAGGATGAGATGGAAAGCAAATATTTTGTTTGCTTATTTATTTACTAGTTTATTTTTTGTACCAGGGATTAAATCCAGGGGTGCTTTACCAGTGACCCACATCCCCATCTCTTTTTTTTTTTTTTTTTGAGAGAGTCTCTCTCAGTTGCTTAGGGCCTCGGTGAGTTGCTGAATTTGTATTTGAACTTGCATCCTCATTCTTCAGACTCCTGAGTCTGGGATTAATAGCAAGCACAAGCATAAAATTATATGTATATTTTAATAGACTTCTATTTGACTAAGCAGCAGTGTTTGGAATATTGGTAATGATGTAAGAAGGCAAAAACTACATTTTGTGTCACATTCCGTACAATAGCAGATCTTGCGTGTGTACACTTTATTCTACTTTTACAAGTTTAGTTAAGTATGAATACTATTTTTTTTTTGTATGGGACCAGGGATTGAACTAAGAGGCATTTGACCCGTAATTCTTCTTCTTCTTCTTCATATTATTATTATTATTATTATTAGGTACCTGGTTTTGATCTCAGAGGTGCTCAACCACTGAGCCACACCCCCACACGTATTTTTGTATTTTACTTAGAGACAGGGTATCTCTGAGTTTATTTTTTGTTAAACATTTATTTTTTAGTTGTTGGTGGACACAATACCTTTATTTTATTTTTATGTGGTGCTGAGGGTTGAATCCAGTGCCTCACACATTCTAGGTGAGTGCTATTCCTCTGAGGCACAACCCCAGCCCTTGCTGAGTTTTATACCTTCTTGCTTTTGCTTAGGCTGGCTTTGAACTCACGATCTTCCTGCCTCAGTCTTGCAAGCCACTGGGATTACAGGTGTGCACCACCACACCCAGCACTAGTTTTAGTTTTCAATAAATGATTAGTCATATTTGGTGAGCTCTGCAATTGACCTTTCCCAACCACTTGAAATGGAGCATTTAGATACTAACTTCAAGTGACAAAAGTGCATTTCAGGGAAATGAGATCACAGACATTTTCAGAAGAGAATCTTGGAAATATGGTAAGAACACTTGCACATATGTAGAGAGAGAGAAAAAAAAAGAGAGATCAATGGAAATAATATATGCACAAATGTGGAATAAAGTCAGTGGCCTACAAACACTGCAGGTGGTGTGTAATGATAACAACTGGATTGATATGTGTCTGCAGTTTGGGGATTGAGAACAGGCATATAGTAAGTAACTGTGAAAGCCCTCTCTGGATGTGGCTCCATCCTCTGCTCTCCATTTGAATTTAATATTCTCAAATGGTCTCCTGTGGATTTGATGATCTCTGAATTTTCTCTTTTCAGAACATCAAGGCATCCTTTAATATCCTGGCCCATCTCACTTTTGAGGATCTTTTTACCACCTGCTCCAGCCTGTAGGGCCCAGGGCTCACTCCCCTATTTTATGCAATGAGCTGAATTTTCTAAGTCTTTGCAAACAATGCTGAAAGAACAATATCCTTGGAGGATTTTGTTAGCCACTTAGCCACATCCTGAGTTCTTTTTAAAAATATTTTAAAGACAGGGTCTCAACAAATTGCATAGAGCCTTGCTAACTTGCTAAGGATAGTTTTGAACTTGTGATCCTCCTGCTTCAATAGGATCCTCCCACTGCTTCAATAGGATCACAAGGGCCACATGTGTATTTTATTAGAGACAGGGTCCACTGTTGCTTTTTTGCACAACTTTTTTCCTCATTGGCTGCATTATAGTTTTTTATTGGTGCATTATAGTTTTATATAATGATGGGATTTGTTACATATTTGTACATGCACAAAAATAACAAAATAATTTGGCCAATGTTACTCCTCAGCACTTCCCCCCTCCCTCCACTTTTCCCCTTTTTTCTTCTCATCTCCTGTAGTGTTAGGAGATCCACCCCCCTTTCTTGTTGCTGCCTGAAGCGGAAGCCGCTTGGAGCAACGAACGCCGCAGAAAAATTCGGAGGTAGGATGAAAATGAAAAAAAGGTCTTTTCTTCTTCTTCTCTCTCCAGCTCCAGCAATTACTCTAAACGCTCTAACTCCAACCACCACCTTCTTCTTCTTCCCCCACACTCTAACCAACCTCACCCAGTTATATACATATAGCTTTAACAAAGACAAGTGCTTACAGCTCGAGCTTACAGGTGTGTCACAGAGTGTTCACGGGCATACAAAGATTACTTGGATAATGCATTAATATCAGGTGGAAACTAGAACATCTTTTATGTCTCTCAGCTAACCGCAATTTTTAGCTATCTCCTTGAATATAGGCTTTTACACTTTCTTTTCATTTTTCCTCTATAGCTTCTGAATATGACACAAAATCTATGAACCTGACCTTCTGATTTTGACTTATTTCTGTTAATATAATGGTGTTTAGTTCCATCCATTTTCCTGCAAATGCCATATTCCATTTTTCTTTATACTGAATAAAATTCCATTGTGTATATATACCACATTTTACTTATCCATTCACTTGATGGACACCTAGGCTTGTTCCATAGTTTGGCTCTTGTGAATTGTGCTGCTATAAATGTAGGTATGCATGTGTTACTGTAGTAAGATGACTTTAATTCTTGAAGATATATACTGAGGTGTGGTGTAGTTGGGTTACATGTAGTTCCATAATTAGTCTTTTGAGGAACCTTGATAGGGATTTCCTTAGTGGTTGTACTAATTTACAATCCCACCAACAGTGTTAAAGTGTGCCTTTTCCTTCATACCCTCTCCAACATTTATTATCTGTATATAGTTATTTATTTATTTATCTATCTATCTATTTATTTATTTATTTATTGGTGCTTGGAATTAAACCTGTGCATAAAAAACAAGCACTCTACCAACTGAGGTATTATTTGTATTTTTTTTTTTAAACATACCAGGGATTGAACTCAGGGGCACTCGACCACTGGGCCACATCTCCAGCCCATTTTGTATTTTATTTAGATACAGAGTCTCACTGAGTTACTTAGTGCCTCAACTTTGCTGAGGCTGGCTTTGAACTCAAGATTCTCCTGCTCAGCCTCCCAAACTGCTGGGATTACAGGTATGTGCCACCATGCCAGGCTATTATTTGTATTCTTGATGACTGCCATTCTGATGGGTTTCAGTTGAAATCTCAGTGTAGTTTTGATTTGTATTTCTCTAATTGCTAATGAATTTCAGCATTTTGTTATGTATTTGTTCACCATTTGTATTTCTTGAGAAGTGTCTCTTTAGTTCATTTATTCATGTATTAATTGGGTTATTTGATATATTTTTAAAATATTGATTTATTTGTTTTTTTAGTTGTAGACAATGTATTTTTATTTTTACATGGTGCTGAGAATCATACCCGGACCGTGCACAAGCTAAACAAGTGCTCTACCACTGATCCACAATCCCAGCCCCCCGATATTTTTTTAATTTGTTTTTTTTTTCTTTAGTTGTTGATGGACATTTATTTTATATGTGGTGCAAAGAATCAAATGTGCTTCACACAAGTAGGCAAGTGCTCTATCACTGAACAACAAACCCAGCCCTGGTTATTTCATATTTAACTGTAAAGATTTTTAAGCTCTTTTTATATTCTAGATATGCACCCTGTGTCAGAAGAGAAGCTAGCAAGAATTTTCTACCGTTCTGTAGGTTCTTGCTTCACATTTCTAATTGTTTCTTTTGCTGTGCAGAACCTTTTTAAATTTTATGCAATCCCATTCCTAATCTTTAGGTATCTTATTGAGAAAATCCTTGCCTCTGTTTAAAGGTGCAGTGTAGACCATCTGTTTTCTAAGCTTTGTGGCCATAAGTTAAGGAATACCATTAGCCATCAGATTAAAGAAGATGCAAAGAGTGAATCTCTCTTGAAGCCCTGAGAGGTTGAATGGCCCTTCCACTACTTTGATATCCATGCAGTCACACACAATCACACTGAAGAGCTTGGCCTTAAGTCACCTATGACTGTAAGAGAATAATATCCTATTATTTTATTCCCTTAAGTTTGTAACTCTTTTCCAGCAGCAGTAGCAAATCAGACTTTCTTGAAACTGAAATCTTCTATGTGATCAAATTTGCATCATGCTAATGAAATCAATAGTAAGTGATAGTGGGCTACAGCAGTGAAAACAATCTGCTACAAAGTATAATGGAATCACACCATACTGTTCTGAATGTCAGCAACAGCTCCATCTGGCACCTAATTAATATGTAAATGTGTTGAGATTCTTACTTTCTTTTTTCTTTCTTTCTTTCTTTCTTTTTTCTTTTTTCTTTCTTTTTTTTTTTTTTTTTTTTTTTTTGGTACCAGGGATTGAACTCAGGGGCACTTGACCAGTGAGGCACATCCTCAGCCCTATTTTGTATTTTATTTAGAGACAGGGTCTCACTGAGTTGCTTAGGGCTTCACTAAGTTGCTGAGGCTGGCGTTGTACTTGTGATCCTCCTGCCTCAGCTTCCCAAGGTGCTGGGATTACAGGCATGTGTTATCCTGCCCAGTTTTCTTGGGATGAGAGCTACATGGTGTTCCCCGAGGAACCCTTCCCCTCATGCCAGACAAATAGATGTTCTTTTTGCTTAAAGTTACTTCTGATAATGTGTGCTTTAACAAGTCTTAGGAAGCTAATAAAAAATATAGTTTATTATTTTTCAACTAAGCAACCTCGTTTACACAGATGAATATCTACTTAATCAATTTTTTGATTTCTGTTGTGTTCTAGTTTGAAGATCACTTGATCCCTTGCCAGCTGCTGTCCTCTATTCAGTCAGGAACTGGACCCTTTGCTGGATGGTTTTTCTATCCTCTCTTGCATTGCATGAGAGTAGTTTGACATAGATTGGGGACCTATTCTTTACTTATCTGGCTGTTAGATATTTGTGTCTTCTGTGGTTTCCACCAAAGTCCAGGATTTTTGACTTTATATTGTAAGAGTTTCTGTGATTTGCTTGGTCTTTGTCAGTCTTGATTTTATTTTCACCTCAACATGAGATAAATTTTTGTTTTGTTTTGTACTGGGGAAAGAACTCAGGGGCACTCGACCATTGAGACACATTCTCAGCCCTATTTTGTATTTTATTTAGAGCCAAGGTCTCACTGAGTTGCTGAGGGCCTAGTTAAATTGCTGAGGCTGGTTTTGAACTCGTGATCCTCCTGCCTCAGCCTCCCAAACTGCTGGAATTACAGGCATTTTCCACTGCTCCTGGCTTGGAATTGTTTTCAATGAGTAAATTTTTTAAATATTTATTTATTTGTTTTAGTTGTACACAATGCCTTTATTTTTACATTGTGCTGAAAATCAAACCTGGGCTGCACATGTGCTAGGCAAGCACTCTACACTGAGCCACAACCCCAGCCTCTTAATGAGTGAATTTTCAAAATAAATGCATGCACAAATATGAGGTAGTGGGGGAAAACAGAAAATGAGTAAAAGTCAACAAAAACCTTGGGACTGTGCTGGTGCATGTTGTGAGAAGCCAAGGTTTCACTGGTTGGATATATTATCAGCGTGGTTTGTATGTTCTCGATTTTTCATCAAGCTATATAAACCTGATGTCTTTATTTCTCACATAAAAAATGGTCATGGGCTACCTGTCCTCTCCTACAAATTAGCTGAGTGAGTGCTTTTATATTTGAAAAAATATTGAAGCCTGGAAAATTGGGCCTGAAGGTTCAGATTCATTTGGGTCTCTCTCCCTGTGTAAGGAATAGCCACCAGGTTACCAAAGCAATGTGAACATTTTTCTTAGCAGTGTTTGTTGAGCTTCAAATCTCATTTTTTTCTCCATTTCTTCTAACTTCAAGGTACCAACTTGAATAGAAATCTCAAACAGAAATCAAGATAGAATGTGTCATAAAACAAAACACAATTCCTACTCATTCAATGGCTTCTGAAGCTGTTACTGATATTCATTGTGTCTTGGATATTTTGCAATTTTTAACATTGGTGTAGAACTATGTGGAAAATAAGAGAGGATATTCTTCCAGTGGGTAGATATCTATAAATATTGTATCAAATTTTGTGTAATGTTTCTTTATAATGCCTCAGTATTAACTACTAAATTAACTATGTTGTGTATCAATATGGTAATTCCATCTCCTTGACAAAGTTTTTTATGGGGGGGGGGGGTAACCAGGGATTGAATTTAACCCTGAGCCACATCCCCAGCCCTATTTTGTTTTTCATTTAGAGACATGGATTCACTGAGTTGCTTAGTGCCCCACTTTTGCTGAGGTTGAATTTAAATTGTGATCCTCATGCCTCAGCCTGCCAAGCTACTCAGATTACAGGTGTACACCACCGGGCCTAGCGAAATTTTCAATTTCATGTTTTAGTTTTGATGGACCTTTATTTAATTAATTTATGTATATGTGGTAATGAGCATCAAACCCAGTGCCTAACACATGCTAAGCAAGCGTTCTACCACAGAGCACCATACAACCCTCCCTGACAGAGTTTTACATTCAACATTTTCATAATTATTTCATAATGGAAAAAAAAGCAGATCATATTGCACAAATTATATATGATCCCAATGTTTCCATTAGAAGCAGAGTTCATAAGTCACTTAGTATACAGTCATTAAAAATACATGATTTTCTGGGCATAATGGCACATGCCTGTAATCCCTACAACTCAGGAGACTGAGGCAGGAAAATCATCAGTTCAAGGTCAGTCTTAGCTAATTAGCGAGGCCTGAAGAAATTTAGGTGAGACCCTGTCTCAAAGTAAAACACAATAATGTCTGGAAACATGGCTCAGTGGTTAAGCACTCCTGGGTTCTATCCACAATACTTCCCACCCCAAAAAATAGATGATTGTTTGAGTGACTTTTAGCTCAATGTTTTGAATACACCATGGATCTACTCCCCAGGAGAACTGATAAAAATTTCTAGCCAAAAAAAAAATATATATATTTTTCCACTTTCTGATATTTGTCCTTTGATGGATTCAAGAGAAAATCATCAATTATTTGCAGTTAATTCAGCTTTTTTTTTTAATATGTAGGAGAAACTTTTGCAAATTTTTTATATATACAAAGTGAACTCAGTCACTAATTTTTAAAATTTCTTCTCTATTATAATTTGGAATGTATTTTACAACACTATTGCTTCTCTTTCTGCACTTGTTTTTCTTAACTATTTTACATGATTGTATATAATTATATCTGTTATTAAACAAGTTTTTTGTCATTGCTGTTCTCTTCCACTTTCTACTCCTCCCTTTTTCCTTCTTTTTTCTTATTATTCTCCTCCTCCTCCCTTTGTCTTACTTCTCCTTCTCCTTCTCTACTCCTCCTTCTCCTTCTCTTTCTGCTTATCCATTCTCCCTTTTTCTTTTTTTCTTTTGGAAAATATTTATTTATGTGCTTTAGTTGTACACAATGCGTTTATTTGTATGTGGTACTGAGGATCAAACCCAGGCCACGCACGTGCTAGTCAAGTGCTCTACCGCTGAGCCACAACCCCAGCCCCTCTCCCTTTTTCTTCTCCTTTTTCCTTATTTGTTCTCTTCTTCCTCCTCCTTTTTCTCCTTCTTTCCTTTTCCTCCTTCTCCTCCTCCCTTCTTCTCCTCCATCTCCTTCTTCTTTTCTGGGGATTCAACCTGAGTGCTCTATCATTGAGCTATACCTCCAGCACTTTTATATATATATATATATATATATATATATATATATATATATATATATCCAGCTGGCCTTATAATTAAGATTATCTGACCTCAGAATTTCAGGGGACTGGGATTATGACTGGGATTACAGATAAGTTGAATCCTTTGGGAATTTTGAGGGGAGCAACCTTTCATCACTGCAGCAATTATGTTGCCTGTGATAACAGCCTCGTTAATGTCTTTGCACAGTCTGATATAAATTGATAAATCTTTTTTACTTCTCCACAGCCTTATTGCATCCTTGCAATATTTATTAGCATTCACGTTTGCTAATTGGATAACTAGGGGCATAGCTTGCTCGACTTCACCGAAAACTCTAGATGTTGTTTTTAAGAGTCTATCTACAAAATCAGTGTAGGGTTCATTAGGCCCCTGTATAACTTTTGATAGGCTGCCTTGCAGATCCCCTGTGCCTGATATTGTCTTCCAGGCTTTGACAGCTGCTGTACGTATCTGGGCATACACACCAGGATCGTATATTAGCTGATTTTGTAGTTCGGCGAACTGACCTTCTCCTGTGAGCATATCTATGTTGCATTGAGGGAAACCTGCTGCAGCATTTCTCTTTGCTATTTCTGAGCAAAGTTCCTGGAATTGAGTTTTCCAGATTAGGTATTGTCCCCCACTTAGTACTGCTCTGCACAGACTTTTCCAATCTGAGGGGGCTAAGATTAGGGTGTTAAGTGACTCTATCATACTTAATGTGAACGGAGCTTGAGGCCCATAGGTCATTATCGCCTCTTTAAAATTCTTCATTGTTTTAAAGTCTAGAGACTGGTGATACCTTTGTCCTTCTCCATTTTGAAATACTGGCAGGTCTAGGTGCTCCTGTGGTTTTTGTTGTTCGAGAGCATATAAGCACTCAGAAAGGCCGCCAATCTCTACCTCAAGGGCACGTACACTCTGATCAATACTCCTTATTGTTTCTGTTAGGGATTCTACTCATGAGGGAGCAGAGGGCACTAGTGGTTCCTCTATTTGACGGTCTTTTCTCCTTTTTAATTTCTTTTTGTTCTTTTTATTGAAGACTGTGCTCCCCAAATCGCTTTTTGATTCCTCTTCACTACTAGTTTCATAATTCCTAACCGGCTTAGTGGAGGAGACCGTACTTTCATGGTTTGGCTCCTTGTTACTATTATCACTTTCACTAGTATCCTGAGTTTCAACTTCTAAGGAGAGTACATACTCCTCAGCTAGTTTTATTACATTTCTGATGGCTTTTGCAGTTCTTACTTTTGAATTTACATTACTACTGTCCTTGCTGGTCTCAACTGAGTCAGACGATATGCCTTCTTGTTCAATTTTCTCACTATCCTCTGAGTTCTCAATATCAAAAATTTCATTCATAGCTTTTATAAACCGACTTTTTGTTATTTTTGCTCCCATTTTTTAAAATTTTCTTATTTCTTACCTCTGCCGGCCGAATTCCCCATACGCGCCACCACTTGTGGCGCCATTTTCTACTATCCTGCTTTGTGCTGGACATAGTTTTTGGCCCTGGCCAGAATAAATGCTTCATTGGCTATTACGGGAGTGGCTTGTGAGACTTTTCCTAAAAATTGGGTACAACAATGTATGAGTGTGCCTTTCCCCCCACATCTTCTCCAAAATTTATTGTTATTTGTGTTCTAAATGAATTCAGCAAAATAGTAGGGTACAAAATCAACACCCATAAATCAATGCATTTCTGTGCATCAGTGACAGATCCCCTGAAAGGGAAATAAGGAAAACTACCCCATTTACAATTTCAACAACAACAACAAAAACAAACAAAGAAACAAACAAAAAACTTGGGAATCAACTTAATAAAATACGTGAAAGACTTCTATAATGAAAACTACAGAATGCTAATAAAAGAATTTAAAGAAGACCTTAGAAGATGGAAAGATCTACCTTGTTCTTGGATAGGCAGAATTAATATTGTCAAAATGACCATACCACCAAAAGCACTATAAAGATTTAATGCAATTCCAATCAAAATCCTAATTACATTCCTCATAGAAATAGAAAAAGCAGTCATGAAATTTATCTGGAAAAATAAGAGACCCAGAATAGCTAAAGCAAACTTTAGCAAGAAGAGTGAAACAGGTGGCATCACTATACTACAGAGCAATAGTAACAAAAACAGCATGGTATTGGCACCAAAATAGACTTGTAGACCAATGGTAAAGATAGATGTCACAGAGACTAATACATATAATTACAGTCATCTTATATTAGACAAAGGCACCAAAAATGCACATTGGAGAAAAGATAGCCTCTTCAACAAATGGTGCTGGAAAAATGTAAATTCATATGCAACAAAATGAAATTAAACTCCTATTTCTCACCATTCACAAAACTCAACTCAAAGTGGACCAAGGACCTAGGAATTAGACCAGAGATACTAGGCCTATTAGAAGTAAAAGTAGGCCCTAATCTCCAACATGTTGGATTAGGCCCCAACTTCCTTAATAAGACTCCTATAGTGCAAGAATTAATATCAAGAATCAATAAATGGGATAGATTTAAAGTAAAAAGATTTTTCTTAGCAAAAGAAACAATCAGTGAAGTGAATAGAGAGCCTACTAATTGGGAACAATTTTTTACCATACTCACATCAGATAGAGCATTAATTTCTAGAATATATAAAGAACTAAAAATTTTTAACACCAAAAATCCAAATAACCCAATGAAAATGTGGGCCAAACACTAAAATTGCCAATGGGAAGGGAGGGGATGGGAGGGGGCAAAAGGGTGAAAAAAAAAAGATGGTAGAGTGAGTTGGATACCATTACCCTAAGTGCATGTGTGAAGTCACGAATGGTGTGAATATGATTTGCATACAACCAGAGATATGTAAAAATTTGCTTTTGAGCATAATATGAAATGTAATACATTCTGCTGTCATTTCTAACAACTTAGAATAAAAAATAAATTTGAAGAAAACAAAAAAGAGGTGGGCCAAGGACTGAACTAATACTTCTCAGAAGAAGATATAAAATCAATCAACAAATACAATGTCTGGCAAGCTCTTTAATTGATTCATGCCATAAATTAAAAGAACTACTGTTTCTTCAAGTAAAACAGCTAGGGTGTTTTTTTTTTTTTTTTTTTTTTTTTTTTTTTTTTATTAGTCACAGAATTATTTAACATAGGGACAAGGGATTATGTTGCTTTCAGTTATTAGCTCACTTTCCTTTTATCTTCCCCTTGCCTAAGCTGGAAGTTACAGCAGTGTTGTGATGAAACATGACTTGTGATTGTTTCTACCACTGTACAGTGTTCACAGCAGACATGTGATAAGTTTTTTTTTTAAATAGTTATTTGCTTTAGTTGTACACAATGTGTTTATTTTTACATAGTGCTGAGGATCGAACCCAGGCCACACACTTGCTAGGCAAGTGCTCTACTGCTAAGCAACAACCCCAGCCCGTGTGATAAGTTTTTGAAGGTAGTTTCTCAAAATATGTGCTGGTTTTCTATTATTATTATTTTTTTTCTGGATCATCAGTAACTGAATCCTCTTCTAATAGGATGAAAATATTGAAATCCTCTAATTGAACAGAAATATTGAGTTCTCCTGAAATCCTGTTTGGCCACTTCAACATACATTAACACTTCACTTATGAGGCAAAAGCAAAGAGAGCTTAAATAAAATACAAGAACATATTCCATCCACCAACCAAAAATCCTTAAACATTACTTAACTTTATAATTTTTTTGTATTCTAAAAATTTTATTAATGTTCTATATAAAAATAAGTTTACATGAAGATAAATAAAATTGCCTTCTCCTTAGGCATCATATACTTTACATCAAGTTACATACAATACTATTTCTACAATAGCCATGTTTGAAATACTGCATTTCCAATTTCAAGAATTTCTCTGATGATGAGTTTGACAGTCTTACTGCTTCTCTCTAGGTCATGTATTCTCTGAACTGTGGCATGACATAGTCTGCTTACTTTCATGCCTATTATAAACATTTAAAAAAGCATTTTGGGAGCAGAAGTAGATGTTGCAAAAAATCCCTTTGATGGTTCAATTTTTTTCTTTTTCTTTTCTTTCCTTTTCTTTTTTTTTTTTTCTTTTTTCTTTTTTTTTTTTTTTTTTTTTTTTTTTGTATTGGAGATTGAACTCAGGGGCACTCGACCACTGGGCCACATCCCCAGCCCTTTTTTGTATTTTAATAGAGACAGGGTTTCCCTGAGTTGCTAAGTGCCTCGCCATTGCTCAGGCTGGCTTTGAACTCGCAATCTTCCTGCCTCTGCTTCCTAAGTGCTAGGATTCAAAGCGTGCACCACCATGCCTGGCAGTAGTTCAATTTTTTTAAAAAATATTTTTATTTATTTGCTTTAGTTGTACACAATGCGTTTTATTCAATGCATTTTATTTGTACGTGGTACTGAGGATCGAACCCTGGGTCGCCCACGTGCTAGGTGAGCACTCCACCGCTGAGCCACAATCCCAGCCCCAGTAGTTCAATTTTTTGAACTCAAAAAGGAGCTACTTTTTTTGCAGGTAAATGGATGAAGTTAGAGAATATAATGCTAAGTGAAGTTAGCCAATCCCAAAAAGCCAAATGCTGAATGTTTTCTCTGATATAGGGAGGACAATTCACAGTGGGGTTGGGATGGGAAGTATAGGAGGATTAGAGGAACACTAGAATGTCCAATGGGGAGGGAGGGGAAGGGAGAGGACAAAAGGCTGAAGAAAAAAAAGATGGTAGAATGAGATGAATATCATTACCCTAAGTGCATGTATGAAGTCACAAATGGTGTGAACATACTTTGTATACAACCAGAGATATGTAAAAATGTGCTCTATAAGCATAATATAAAATGTAAAAAAAAAAATGCTACTTTTGTCCTTTAAAAAATTAAAGTATCTATTATAAATACAACAACTTTGAATTAAAAAAAAAAGAAATATGAAGATGGAAATTAAGAACTTACTAGGATTCATTTAGTCAATATAATTGATTGACACTACTATTAAAAATTCTTCATGCTTTACCATAGATGATACTGAATAGTGGCAAAATTGTTGGATCATCTTTGTTTGCTCTGAATTCACACACATAAAACTGATTCTAAATTCAGTATTTTCAGGTATCTTAAATTTAAAATTAAAATCTAAAGTTGTAAAAAATAAATTGATATTTTTTTGAGATATATATATATGCACACAAATACAAATTGATGCCTTTTGATATATATATTTGTGTATATATATATGTGTGTGTGTGTGTGTGTGTGTGTGTATGTACTTTTTTTCTCACTATCAATCATAAAAATTGCATATTGGGCTGGGATTGTGGCTCAGTGGTAGAGCGCTCACCAAGCACGTTCGCGGCCCAGGTTTGATCCTCAGCACCATTTACAAATAAACACATTGTGTACAACTAAAGCAAATAAATAAATATTTTTTAAAAATTGCATATTATTTTCTGCAAAGCTGGTCATTGAACCCAGGGCCTCATGCATGATTGAATCCAGGGACTCATGCATCCTAGGCAAGCTCTTTACCATTGAACTACATCATCAGCCCCCATATTCTCAATATAAAAATAAGCATTAAAAATATAAATGAATATTTGGTTAATATGACTCACTTATGTAGACCCTAAATCACCTCATGTTTATAAAACAGCTAATATGTTGTAAAACTGAGAAAAAAAAAGTATCTAAGGAAATCCTAACCTCTCTCCACTCTCCCTTCACCTTGCTCTCTCTCTGTCTTCTGAGACAGAAGGCCAAAAGTGATATCACTTTACAAAGACAACTAAGTACTGCTGAATTAGTAAACATCAACCAACATCCTTGTGCCACAAAGTCAGTGACAGTCATTAGGGGTACCTAGAAAGATGGTTTTAGTCAAGACTACTACAGCAAACCAATGATAGTTAGGTCTTAGTAAATGAGTTTTAGTAAAACAATATCAAGGGGTTTCAGAAAAAGAAGCCATAAAAACAAAGGGAAAATACAGTTAAAGATAATGTGTTTAAAACAAGTATTTATAACAAAAATGATTTTTTTAGGTAAGTAACTTTTAAAGACACTTTGCTCAAAATAATCTAGTGATATGTCAAAATTTTAAATAGTTAATGGTTTGGTGAGAAAACGGACTCTGATACTTAAGTACAGAATAACTTGAGATAGTTTACAGAAAAAACCCTAAATTCTAATTTCCAAAAAACATGCAAATCAGGTTTGGTTTTTTGTTGTTGTTGTGTTTTGTTTGTTTGTTTGTTTGTTTTGTAACCGGAATGTAAGTCAGGGGCAGTCGACCAGTGGGTCACATCCCCTGCCTGTTTTTTTTTTTATTTTTATTTTTTTCTCTTTTGTACCAGGGATTGAACTCAGGGGCACTTGACCACTAAGCCACATTCTCAGCCCCCCCCCCTTTTTTTTTTTGGTACCGGGGATTGAACTCAGGGGCACTCGACCACTGGGCCACATCCCCAGCCTTTTTTTTGTATTTTATTAGAGACAGGGTCTCACTGAGTTGCTAAGTGCCTCGCTACAGCTGAGGCTGGCTTTGAACTCATGATCCTCCTGCCTCAGCCTCCCAAGTGCTGGGATTACAGGCATGGGCCACCACACCCAGCTCTAATCACTTTATATGATAATTATCAAATCCCCTTAATGACAATGCTGGTCTTTGGGATTAGAATCTCTTATTGCTTTTCATATCATCAGTAGGGCTAACACAATTTTGCTGTTATTCTTATTTGATTATAAAATTTTAATATGGAATTTAACCCAAGGTTTCTCCAGTCTCCTGCCTTGGAAATTCTATTTTCTCCTTTTTAGGTAACATTAACAATAAATTGTATTTCACAAAGATGGTGAATTGTTTAAACAGACACCAGTCCTCAGTGCTTCCAACTTCCAATAAAATCACTGAAATAATGTTGGTTATATCATAAATCAACTAGCAAGAAAGTAAGAGACGAAAAATCATTAGTAAAATTTTGAACATGAAGTTCAGATGCACCCAGTACCCATGGGACAAAAGACCTGAATAATCTAAAAATCTAAATCTTGGACTAGCTAAAAGAAATGTGTGTGTGTGTGTGTGTGTGTGTGTGTGTGTGTGTGTTTTTATCTCTATTATATTTCTTGATTCTCTTAACTCCATGCTCTCTTGCTCTCTTCCTGGTCTAGACTGAAGACTGAAGCTTTAGTCTTTGGAGAGAATCATTTAGATCCTGTGAATTATACAAAACAAGGTAGATTTGAGGATACCTTTACAAAATTTAAGCAAGGAAAAGGAATAAATATTTACACACCAAAAAAAAGACCATTCAAATTTCATTACATAGTCCAAACTAAGAGGTATGACAGAAAATATAAGAGAACCATAAACAGAGGTTTCTATTACAATTTGGACCAATCCTTACTCAGAAGGAAATGGAATACTGACATAACAGTCAACATCTGAATACTAAGACAATCAATAGCGGTGGGGGGGGGGGGAGGTGAGGCCAGGGGTGGGGGAGGGGTGGCTGAGGCCCAGCGAGGTGAGGCAGCAGCCTGAGGAGCTGCTAAGGAGGGAGCGCCTGCCCCCTGCTCAGGGAGGCCTGGAGCCCGCCGCTGTGCTCATCCCCTCTCCCTGCAGCCCATCTGCTTTCCATCGCTCTCCCCGCTGCCACCACTGTCCTCTTGCTGCCTTTCTTCCCCTTGGACTTCTGCCTTCTCACCCACCACCCACAGCCCAGGAGCCATGGGCCCCCCGGGACACCCTCTAAGTCACCAGGGAGATGCTGGTGGAGATGGTGGAGCTGCATGAGATGGAAGTGGAGATAATGGGGACCACAGTGGTGGAGAGGAGGAGGAGGAGAACGACAATGAGGACGATGACAATGAGGATGATGGGCAACCAAGGTGTCAGGATGGCCAGGGGCAAGCCAGCTGCCACCACCACCACCACCACCCAACCCGTGATCCCCCTGCAGTGGCTGTTCACCGAGGATCCAACCAGGTACAGCACCACCAGGAGGCGACCCTTGTGTGGATGCACGTGGAGGAGCAGGGCAGTGATGAGGACTACATAGAGCAGAGGAAAGTCACCTTGACGGCATCAGGAGGAGCGGCCATAAGAGTCACCTGGGCAGCAGGGACCTCGGGGCTGTCCCCAGCGTGCACACCTGGCAACCAGAATTGGGAGCAGAAGCAGGTGCAGATCAAGACCCTGGAGTGCCAGTGCGGGGTCACCATGTGGACTTCAGCACATATTCGATGGCTGCAGAAAATGCTTTTCACTGGACTTCAACCTCTTCCATGGCTTTCATGAGTAGTTTGATCTGTCAACTAACCCGAAATCTCAGGTCTTAACACATGCGAAGGCCAAACGCATAATAAGGGGTATTATGGAATCAACCTAGAACAAGCACACACATTCTCCATCACAAACAAGCTAACAAGACCAAAACATTAAAAAAGAAAAGACCAGAATATACCGTGAAGTAGTAATGTGATTGCTTTCAAAAGTAGAAAGAATCTCATCAAACAAAAGCCTTGGATTTAATGGTTTTCTTATTGCTCCCTTTCAAATGTTTAAA
Source organism: Tamias sibiricus (assembly GCA_025594165.1). Taxonomy (NCBI): domain Eukaryota; kingdom Metazoa; phylum Chordata; class Mammalia; order Rodentia; family Sciuridae; genus Tamias; species Tamias sibiricus. Next base: position 4,114,205 of record CM046675.1, on the reverse strand, counting down.
GAATACCATTTCCTCTTCAAAATTTTCAAAAAATTTAAAGGGAGGAATTATTTCCCAAATATTATTCCCAGCCATCATTGCCCCAATACGAAAGCCAGATGAGGATACAAGATTAAAAAATCAAAGACCAATACCTCTAATGAACATACAAGCAGAAATCCTCACATTATATTAACTCAATTCACCAGAAAATGAAAAGGATTATTCTCCCTTTGGCCTTATCCAGGAATGAAAACACTGTTCACATATACAAATCTATAAACATCATGGATAACATAAGAAATATGAAGTACGAAACCATTATGATCACATTCATAAATACACAGAAGGCATTCAATAATATTAAACATACTTTCTTGATTTAAAAAAATAAACTGAACTAGGTTTAAAAGCAGTAAAACTCAATAAAACTTGTATGTGACATGCCGGGCGCGGTGGCGCACGCCTGTAATCCCAGCACTTTAAGAGGCTGAGGCAGGAGGATCACGAGTTCAAAGCCAGCCTCAGCAATGGCGAGGCACTTAGTAACTCAGTGAGACCCTGCTTCTAATAAAATACAAAAAAAAAAAAAAAAAAAAAAAAAGGGGCTGGGGACGTGGCCCAGTGGTCAAGTGCCCCTGAGTTCAATCCCCGGTACCAAAAAAAAAAAAAAAAAAAAAAAAAAATTGTATGTGACAAAATCAAGCTAATATAATACTCAAATAGGAAAAAGTTAAACATTTTTGTTTAATATTAGTAACATGAAAGGATGCCCAGTCTTTCCAAATCTATCAACATATTCCAGGAAGGCAAAAGAAATGAAGAAAAAAAAAAATTAAAAGAGATGATACGTGGGGGTGAATTCAGGTTGAAAAGTAAAAGTGAACCTTAATTGCAGATGACATTATGTCTTATCTAAAATACCATGGAGATAACACACACACACACACACACACACATACACACAGATCAAATGATTTCCATTGTGCCTTGGGATACAAAAGCAACATATAAAAATAAGTAGCATTTCTATACACTAATAAATAATTTGTTTTATCTGTAAAAGACATCAAAGAAACAATGCACTTATAATAGATATTAATTTTTTTTAATTTCCATAAAAATTGCAATGACAATGTTCAAAAATTATCCTAGAAATAGCGTGAAAACACAAGACTTCAAATATCTAATCTTGAGGGGGAAAAGGAAACACAATTATTACAGCTATCTGTTCCCCTTATTGATCAACACTTTGCTCATTTTCTTCTGCTCTTAGGGCAAATTATGAATTTGCTAGTTTTCTTAGGTCTTGTTTAGTAATGATGTGGCCCTTTCAAATATGGTTTATTTTATGATGGAAAACAAAACAAAACAAAACACCAAACCAATGAATCCATGGTCTAGTCTTAAGCATGCAAACTATCCTAAACCCTACTGAATGATTTATTTTTTATTTTTTATTTTTTATTTTTATTTTATTTTTTTTTTTGTTATTCAATGAAAAGTGGACTCTGGCATTACTTTTAAAACATTATTGTTCAACCTTCCATATCCACAAATTTCATTTGCATTGATACATATGAATAAGTACACATACCTCCCTAAAAAGTCTCCCTTGTGAAAGTAGAGTTTCCTGCTTGGACTTGCCGGTGGGTGGATTCCATAAAAGTGGCAGGCTTCTGCAGCCAAGCAGCTCTTAATTCCAGCAGACTGCAGAAGCTCACAGCCAATTTTCTTTCATAGGGCTCCAGTATTCTAAATCCAAATGACGCAAGAAAACTCCCAAAACTCCACAGCAGTTTGCCACTGGAGTGTGGTCAACTAGGGTTATATATACCCCTTGGGTGAAATATTTTGGTCCACATTTATTCTAATCAGGGCTTGGAAAATGTAGCAACACTATTGGTTCAAATTTACGTTAATGATGGTTCTCAAAAGTACACATGCTATTGGTTAGCAGGGAAGTGTGAACTTGATTCTGGATCTGTGCTTACTTTCAATTTCCCCAGCAGGGGGCGTGGTGACAGAGATGGGTCGGCTTGCCTGGACAACCCTGGGCCCTGGACTGTCCCTGTGTGACAGTTGGGCGGCATGACCCACCCCCACCCTTTCCACTCCTGTTCACCTCAAAATTAATCCATAAATCAAGAATTAAATTTAAAGTGTATTGGGGTGTATCTGCTAGGCGAATGAGGGCAGAGGAGTGAGGGGTGCTGAGTCAGTTTTCTGCATATCTTGTCATGTCATGCAGCTGTGACCCATGCTGCAGCCCCCATCCCACCCCAAAACTTGCCACTGACAGCCACTGGCTATCAGGCAGGACCCTGGCATTGGGCTCTCTGTGGGCCAGGGTGGGGGCGGTCATATGCTGCTGTGTGCCACATCTCCAAGAGCCAGCAAGGGCACCAGGGCAGAGGGAGACTGTTGGGACTTCCTGGACGCTGTCTGCCAAGGGGATGGGCTCTGGTTGCTTACCAAGCCCTGTGGAGGACCGGTGCTAAGCAGGGGGCGTGGCTATGACGTATCCTGAGAATTTGGAACCGCCTGCTGGTCACTGATTTGTTATGTTTAGGCCTTTATAAGTTCAGTCCATCTTTAATAAAGTTGAGTTTGGCACTGCTTCCGACTAAACTCCCCGCGAGTGGCCTTGTGTCTGGCAAACGGGCTGGGGGAGAAGGCACTCTGGCGACTTTTGCCTGCTAGGCCTGTACTACCCAGGTAGGCTACGTTAACCCTTTCTGCTGGTCAGAAAGGGCCTCCTTTTGGGCCCAAAAGGGGGGTGGCTTTAGACCTCGGCCCCTTTAATAAGTAACGCGGCCGTTGGTGCCCAAGCGCAGGGCACGAAAACAAAAGAGAATTATTGATAGGCTTAGCACGGTTAGAGATGCAGTGTCTCTCTGGCAAAAGTATCCTCTAATATGGGGCAAGCTTTAGTATTTAAGAAATCTCAGGACCCAGCCCTCGAGGCATGGCGATGTATTTTAAGGAAGCAAGGTTTCCAAATTTCTGATTCTCAAGCTGAAAAAATTTGGAGCTCTTTAACATGGGTGGCTCCCTGGCTCCTGAAGGCTGATTATAACGCATGGAAGACATGGCACTGTGCAGAACAGCTTTTAAGGGAGAGAGAAAATGAATATGGGGAAATTCCACCTTCGGAAGTTTATCCAGCATTATCCGTCCTGAAAGCATGCTCTCTCATGCAGCCAGTAAAAGAATCTTCAGAGGCCACAGATCAGGCACCTCAAATTATAAGAATTGAGGTAACAGAAGAGGCCCTACAGGAAAATAAAAAATCTGAATCTCATCTCTCCCGGTCCGTGGAATTAAACAGCCCCTCCCGGTCCGCGGATTTAAAGAAGCCTAACCACTCCCTAGAAGTAGAGAAATCTGGCCATCTCTCCCGCTCCGTGGAATTAGGAAGAACTAGCAGTCAAGGACCTGCAGCTCCTCCTTTTGAGAGCATTAAAAAATTCCCTGAGGACAAAGGCCATCGGCCACATGGCTCATCACCCTACGAGTGGGATCCGCCATTTTACAAGCCTGCGCAGCCAGTACAAACAATGCCCTCAGGGCCATCTGTGCCGCTGCTTTTCCAGGATGCGCTGGTTTCGCAGCAGCTGCTACCGCCCCCTGGAGGACTTTGACCTGTAATGGTGTTCCCAATTAATCTAAACCCCGGAGGGAATAGACCAAATCTTTGGTACCCCTGAGAGACTCAAGAATTAAAAGAATTAAAAAAAGCAGTTTCAGAAGATGGTCCTAACTCCCCATGGGCAGAATGCATTTTATCAAGTCTGGCATATCAACAATGCATGACAAAGGACTGGAAAGACTTAGCTAAGGCTGTGCTTCCAGGTCCTCTGTTCATAAAGTGGTGCGCATATTTTACTGATGAGTGCCATATGCAGGCAGAGAGAAACCGCTCTGTTAATCCTCCCATACCAATAACTTTTGGGATGCTAGCAGTAGCTAATGACCAATATGCCACGGGCATTCAACAGGCAGCAATACCAGCCCCTTACCAGGAGCAGGTGCGGGCTTTAGGGCTGGCAGCATGGAAAAAGCTAGAAGAAGGCCCTACAGAGCCTCCTACCGCTGGAATCACTCAAAAAGTTAATGAGTATCTGGCCACATTTATTGAGAGAGTGGAAAAAAGCCTTCAAAGGAAATTTCCACCTGGTACTCTGAGAGATCAATTTGCTAAAATGCTGGTTTGGGAAGGAATGACTACAGATCACAAGCTGGCCTGTGCCGGATTAAAGGATAGATCTATGGGGAGATGGATTATTGCAACCAAAGATGTTGGTTCTCATACTCATCAATCTCAAGCCTTAACAACAGCCCTTAATGCCCATACTGAGGTACTAACAACAGTTTTAAATGGAAAAGGGACCTGTTTTAAGTGTGGATGACAGGGCCATTTTAAAAAAGACTGCCCCAATGGCCTTGGTCGGCCTCCAGAATGCTCCCCTGGACAGACTCAGAGTCCAGCTGCCCCTAGAACACTTTGTCCTAGATGTAAAAGAGGGTATCATTGGAGAAAAGATTGCAGATCTAAATTTGATATTCAGGGGAAACCTTTAAACTCCTAAAGGCGCATCCTCCAGCCCCGTTACACCAAGGAGGTTCCCCTGCTCACAGTCCCCCTAAGGTCCATTGGATAGTTCCTATTGTTCCAGGGATTAGACCAAAGATGGATATTTATATATCAGGAAAGAAATTTCATTGCCTGATTGATTCTGGGGCAGATAGGAAGAGATCCCACCTCAGTGGAAACTAATTCCAGGGCCCCAATTACTCGGGGTAGGTGGAAACACTAATTCAGAGGAAACCAGAGATTGGCTTAGATGGAGAGACATAGACGGAAATCAAGGGGAAGTTCGCCCCCTTGTGGCCCCTGGATTAACCTCTAATTTATTAGGCCAGAACATCTTAGGAGAAGCTGAAGCTTACATTACTACAACCCATAGAGAGCTTCAAGATGATATATTAATTAAAGATACAGGGAGAGAAAATTCCAACCATCAAGTAGGGTCTCACCCCCAATCCTAAGGGCCACTGCTCCCCAAGTTCTTGCTAGTCAATGGTGAGATGGCCCCCCAATCTGGGTCGAGCAGTGGCCCCTTTCTACTGAAAAACTAAACCATTTGAGGGCAATTGTCCAAGAACAGTTAGCCCTAGGACACGTTAGACCCTCTCTTAGCCCATGGAAGAGTTCTGTTTTTGTTATACAGAAGGCCACAGGGAAATGGAGGATGTTACAAGACCACCGGAAAATTAATGATAGGATGTTCATTGTTGGCACACCTCTGCGTGGCCTCCCCTGGATCCCTTCTATTTCAAGAGATTTAACCTTAATTGTGATTGACATTAAAGATTGTTATTTTTCTGTCCCTCTTCATCCGGATGAGTATGAAAAATTTGCTTTTTCTGTCCCTTCTATCAATTTTCGAAGGCTGGATGAATGATATGAATGGATAGTTCTCCCTCAAGGTATGGCTACCAGCCCAGCTTTTTGTCAACATTATGTTTCATGTCTCCTGTCCCCATTAATGGAAAAATCGCAGCTCACCCTATATGTTTATATGGATGACATCATCCTGGGAGCTGCTGATGTCCAACAACTGGGCTCAGTTTACCTGGCCCTTTGAGAACTCTTAGAGAAAGGAAGATTACACATATCCAGTGACAAGGTCCAAACTGTACCTCCCTTCAAAATATTGGGGACAAAACTTAGCCTAGACTCGGTCTGTCCTCTCAAACCTCAACTAGTCATTCAAAAATCTTATTCCTTGGCAGAGTTACAGAAGCTATTAGGAGAGCTAAACTGGTTAAGACTATGGCTTCATATCTCTACTGAGGATTTATTACCTCTTTTTGTGTTGCTACGGGAAAAATCCCCCTCTGATGTGATCATACTAGAAGAAGGTCATCTGTCAATATTACAAAAAGTCCAAGATGCCCTCAATTCAGCCCAATTGGCTCGATACCAACCAAAGCAACCTCTATATCTGTGGATTTTCTCAGGTGCTAAGCTCCTTACAGCTGTTCTCACCCAGATGGGTAACCCCTTACAGTGGATACATTCCTCTGTGGGAGGAGAGCACCTCGAGTTTATTCCCAATTAGATCAATTAGCAGATCTTATAATAAAAGGGAGAGATACATCATTGAGGCATTATGGAAAAGACCCAGATGTTTTAACAATTCCTTACCATTTGTCAGACTTTGAGTGGATATGGAGAATCAACCCTAGAGTCTCCTATGCTTTAGAAGGATTTTTAGGAAAGGTTGACTGTCATTACGTGTCAACTAAATGGACCTCTTCTTTTCCCAAGCTGGAGTGGACTCCCCCCATCCTTTTTTCCATCAAGCCTCTCCCCAAGGCAGTAAATGTCTTCACAGATAGAGAAAAAGAAGGGTCAACAGTTGTAGTTTTTTACCCATCCTCAGGCCAAAGGACACAATACTTTGAAGCAGTTACTGGTTCTGCTCAATTTAAAGAATTATATGCTGTTGCATTAGCCTTGACCCATGTCCAAGAGCCTATAAATCTTTTCTCAGATAGTTTATATGTAATTAACCTATTACCTACTCTAAATACATCATATATAAAGATAGATAATAATCCTATAACTCCTTTAATGATTCAGATATGATCCCTGTTAAAGGGGCATAATGAGCCTATTTTCCTCCAACATCTTAGGGGACATCAAGGCTTATCTGGGCCCCTCTCTGAGGGAAATCAGGCCGCTGACTGTTTGGCCACCACAGGTGTATTAACAGTTACAGTCCCATATCAACAAGACCTTCAGTTAGCCCAAGGTCTTCACGACCTTACTCATTTAAATTGGAGAGGACTACATCATAAATTTCCTTTGGTTCCTATAAAAGATTTAAAAAAGATTGTAAGAACATGTAAGTCCTGTTTGCCCTTCTTACAGGTCCCACCTCTCCAGTCCCCTGGGGTAAATCCCAGAGGCCTACAGCCCAACACTGTCTGGCAGACTGATGTAACCCATTATGTGCCATTTGGAAAATTAAAATATTTATTTATGTTCATAGATACTTATTCACATGCTTGTTGGGCCACAGCACACTCTGGAGAAAGGGCTAAACATGCTGAAAGTCACTTTTTACAATGCTTTGCTATTCTTGGATTGCCAAAACAGGTTAAAACTGATAATGGACCCTGTTTTGTGAGCAAATCATTACAAAAGTTCTTCCAAACATGGCATATTAAACATACCACAGGGATCCCATATAACACAAAAGGACAAGCCATCATAGAAAGACATAATAAAACCCTAAAGGACCAAATAATAAAACAAAATGAGGGAAGCAACCCCCATGACCAGTTAAAAACAGCTATGCTTACTTTAAATATTTTTAATTTTTCCAAACAGCAGCCTCTATTTGCGTTTCAAAGACACTGGTCTAACCAAACGCCTTATGTAAAGGCTGAGGTCCGATGGAAGGACCCATTGACTGGATTCTGGGGAGGTCCAGATCCGTTAATAAGTGCTGGCAGAGGTTTTGGATGTGTCTTCCCAATGGGAGAACAAAACCCTATATGGGTGCCTGCCAGAGATCTCAAATACTGCCAATCTGACCAAAATGACTACCCAGGAGCACAAGCTCTTGAGGGGTGATACTTTCTTTTTTCCACAGAAATGAGAAGAAAGAAAAAACACCATGACAGATCTCCTGTCCTGTTGTGATTAAACTTCTCATCACATCCATTCCAAAATTCATCAAGAACACTGTCTTGGACTTCTTCTTTGTCAGTATTTCAACCCTCTGTGATGAGAGAAGAGGGACTATGCCATTCCTGTGACAATTGTCTGGACTTTGTGCTAGACAGCTTCCTTTGGACTCTGAGAGAAGAGGGCTATGTCTATGACAATTGTCCGGACTTTATGCCAGACGGCTTCCTTTAGACTGAACTGAATGGGTGGACCTTCTCCCTTTGGTGAAATCCCTGATTGTCATTGTGTTTGTGTTCATTTTTGGGCCCTGTGTAATCAACAAATTTATTCAATTCACTTTTTTAAAAAAATATTTATTTATTTACTTTAGTTGTACCCAATGCAATGCATTTATGTTCACGTGGTGCTGAGGATCGAACCCGGGCCGCGCAAGTGAGAGGCGAGCGCTCTGTCACTGAGCCACAATCCCAGCCCTCAATTCACTTTTGACTGACCAAATTGATACAGCTGGGTGGTCTGCTCTCAGCAATGCTGAGCTAGAGCCCTACAGGCTTGGCCATGGTCCTTAACAAGATGTGGAGGTTTAAGCCGGGCGCGGTGGCGCACGCCTGTAATCCCAGCACTTTGGGAGGCTGAGGCAGGAGGATCGCGAGTTCAAAGCCAGCCTCAGCAATGGTGAGGCACTTAGTAACTCAGTGAAACCCTGTCTCTAAATAAAATACAAAAAAGGGCTGGGGATGTGACCCAGTGGTCGAGTGCCCCTGAGTTCAATCCCCAGTACTACAAAAAAAAAAAAAAAAAAAAAAAAAAAAAAAAAGATGTGGAGGTTTAAACCAGCCATCCTTGAAAAGCCTTCCCAAAGGTGACTGTCCTGTCCCATGTCCTTCCCCTGGCCACTTGCTGGCACTGGGTGTGTCCACCTGAAGTGCTAGGGTGGTAGCCAATGACGGGTAAGATTTTTCCCGGAGAGGAAAAACAACCTAAGCAGGCACACTCTCGAGTGCGATGGACACCCTAATTTTCAAAATATAGAATGGGACATCCCATTTTTGAAATATAAAATGGAGAAGCCCCATTTTGAAAAAAAACGAAAAAGGGGAAATGTTGGGACCTTCCAGACGCTGTCTGCCAAGGGGATGGGCTCTGGTTGCTTACCATGCCCTGTGGAGGATCAGGGCTAAGCAGGGGGCATGGCTATGATGCATCCTGAGAATTTGGAACTGCCCTGCTGGTCACTGATTGGTTATGTTTAGGCCCTTATAAGTTCAGTCCATCTTTAATAAAGTTGAGTTTGGCACCGCTTCTGACTAAACTCCCCGCAAGTGGCCTTGTGTGCGGCAAACAGGCGGGGGGAGAAGGCACTCTGGCAACTTTTGCCCAATAGGCCTGTACTCGCCAGGTAGGCTACTTTAACCCTTTCTGCTGGTCAGAAAGGGCCTCCTTTTGGGCCCAAAAGGGGGATGGCTTTAGACCTCGGCCCCTTTAATAAGTAACGCAGCAGGAGAAATCAAGAGATTTCCACTCCAGATATATCTTCTTCTGGCTACAGCTTAAACTCTGCACCATGACCGTACTGGAAAAAAAAAAAAAAAAATCTATGGTGCCACACATACTCATGCCAATAAATGGTAGTCAATAGTGTTGGGGGAGAATTTATAGGTCTTGGAATTTTGGACAGGAAGGAGGGAGGGTAGAAAGAACAAGGTGAAAAAAAAAGGGAAGGAAAGAGGGAAATTGGCAAGATGGATGAAGTGAGGAAAATAAGAACCCCACAATGTCTTTAGTCATAAAGCAGTTAAAAGAGAAGTAAAGAAAACCACAGAGTTCAAAGCCAAATTAAAAGTCTACAGAAGAAACCTAAAACAGAAATACAAGTGTATAAGTCAAAATGCCTTCTAGAAAAGCCTACATGCCATTTTAGCACAATGTGCATGGTCAACAGCTCTGGATGCAATAGCCAACATATTTAATGATATGTAATTAAGGTTTTCTTGTTTGTTTGTTTGTTTGTTTGTTTTTTGGTACAGGGGATTGAACTCAGGGGCACTTGACCATTGGGCCACATCCCCAGCCCTTTTTTGTTTGGTTGGTTGGTTTTTTGGTACTGGGGTTTGAACTCTGGGGCACTCGACCACTGGGCCACATTCCCAGCCCTTTTTTGTATTTTATTAAAGACAGGGTCTCACTGAGTTGCTAAATGCCTCGCCATTGCTGAGGCTGGCTTTGAACTCGCGATCCTCCTGCCTCAGCCTCCCAAATGCTGGGATTACAGGTGTGCACCACTGTGCCTGGCTCCCAGCCCTTTTTTGTATCTTTTTTTTTTTTTTTTTTTTTTTTTTTGGTACCAGGAATTGAACTCAGGGGCACTTGACCACTGAGTCACATTCCCATCCCTTTTTAAAAATTTTATTAGAGACAGAGTCTCACTGAGTTGCTAAGTGCCTCACCATTGCTGAGGCTGGCTTTGAACTTGGGATCCTCCTACCTCAGCTTCCCAAGTGCTGGGATTGCAGGCATGCATCACCACACCAGGCTTATAATTAAGTTTTATCAATAGACTTTGATAATTTAAGAAATGATCAAGAATCATATACCTGTGTATGTACATGCATTTTAATTCCTTGTATAATTATTTTACAAGTATATTTAACTTCTAAACTTTGTATTTCTTCCTTTGGCAATTGGCATAACTGTTTTGTGTTCCTGGGCACATGTGCTCTCAAGCATGCAACTCCAAATCTGGTAGAAGTGCAGGGAAATACTCAATAAAATTATGCTACAGATAAACTACAGTAAATGTGACACATGACTTTAAAAATTGAATTTATACATTACAAAACAATTATAAGAGAGTGTCAATTTTATTTATAATAAAGACAAGCGGTAATTTTTGGTATTTATTTTATTATTCAGAACAGCTGTTGCCATCATAGGGTCACCTTTATTTCTCAGCAGAAATTGCCACCTTTTGATTTTGAGGGTGATGGAAAAATGAGAATGAATCCAACTTCTACTGTCTCTTCACTTCTGTCACATTTAACAAGACATATGGGCTTATTTTAGCTTATTTTTTCTCCTACAAAATGAGTTAGTGACATCAGAGATTCATATAACACAAATATAAGTGTTTAAGGTACTAAAATATTATATATAAATTGTGTTTACATAAGTACTTACATAAATATAAATATAAGTGGTTTCTAGAAATCATACTGTCTCTTCTGGCAAGTTAGTCATTATTGTTTTTCTGCTTTAAATTTTTTCACATCTTGGTATATCCCACAATTTTTCTGTTTTAACCCACAACCATTTACACATTTGTAAACATTGTAGATGATAAATTCTTGACCTTCAATATACCGTCAGTTTTATTTGTCAAGGGAGAAGAATCAATGGAATTAGTACTACTGTGTAATGGACTGGAGAGAGGATGGTCCACCTGATGACATAAAGAAAGAAAGCACTTGGAAACAGTTTTGGACAAAAACACTCTTCTGAGTAGTGATGAATCTGCTACCATGTAGTTGGGGAAGCCTTGGCCATTGTTGGGTTTGCAGAGCTCGAAGCATGAAAAGACAGATGAAATCTCGGTGAACACCAAAAGATGGAGAGTCACAGAGATCCTACTGCACCATGTCCAACCAACATAGTGTTGCTAAAAGAAATGGGCAAAAGTAAACCCAACAGAAAAGGGTAATATGCTTGATTTCTCTCACTTTTCCCACCAGCTGGACCATTTTGTCTCCAACCCTACTTTCTAAGGTCACATACAACTCTGCTGACTAAGTTCTCTGATATCTCCTGGCAATCTCAGGGCAAAGGTAGCCTCCGTGCTCAGACCCTGATGGAGAAGCTGTCATTAACTATTCTTACCAAAGTCATTTATAACCAAGAGGCCAATAGTCAGGAATTGATTAATTGGTAAGAGAAAACTTACCTCTAACTTGTATCAAGAAAATTATAAATGCTTTTGCTTATTTTATGCATGTTATTCTGAGTGTAGTGGTGCATGCCTGTAATTCCAGCACTTGGGAGGCTGAGGCAGGAGGATCACGAGTTCAAAGCCAGCCTCAGCAATGGTGATGCAGTTAGCAACTCAGTGAGAACCTGTCTCTAATAGATACAAAAAAGAACTGGGTCCCAGTGGTTGAGTGCCCCTGAGTTCAATCCCAGGAACAAAACAAAACAAAACAACAACAACAAAAAAAAATCATTTTATTCCAAAGAAAATTCATCTAATTGTATAAGCCACAGACTTCACAAAAAACAAAATCCACCCATCCATACATGAAAAATTTACAACAGCTTTGAATTCAAAATGATCTCACAAGGGTCTTTCAATATTGCAAACTTATTTCCTCTGTTATGTTCTTTAAAAATTGTCATCTGAAAGAAGTGAGTTGCCACCTACATTTGGATTTTGCTGGATCACTTGTCCAATTTACCCATTCATAAAAGGGCAATAACATAAATTTCTTGGTAAGATACTAGTTAATATAAATAGAAAGTACACAGGTCTTTGCTTAGAAAGAAGGTGGAGTCAAATGTGAATGGTATTATGTTATTGTTCTATATTGAAATGTTTGCAAAGATAAAAATCTCAAATTTTCTTAAGGTCAGATGGACATGTTATAAGCATTAGACTAACTCTTTCTCATCACCAGCTGATACCTCTGTGCCCATAACTTCCTCTAGCACTACATAGTTTGTTTACACTTTCTTTAACAGTTCCAGAGTCATTAATATCCTCCAACTATCCCAAGAAGAGCTAGATCCTGTAACTATTTACTGCTGTTTTAGTTTCCTTAGAGATTGTTCAGTACCCAGCATTTAGCAAAGTCATATCAATGCTTTAAAATGAGCAGTTAAGGCTGGATACAATGGTACACACCTGTAATCCCAGCAACTCCAAAGACTGAGGCAGAAGGATTCCAATTTCAAGGCCAGCCTAAGCAACTTACTGGGACCCTGTCAGAAAATAAAAAGGGCTGGGAATGGAGTTCAGTGGTAGATCACCCCTGAGAGTTTTATCCCCAGTAACAGAAAAAAGTAAATAAATTAAAATAAAGAATAAATAAGCCGGGCGCGGTGGCGCACGCCTGTAATCCCAGCACTTTGGGAGGCTGAGGCAGGAGGATCGCAAGTTAAAAGCCAGCCTCAGCAATGGCGAGGCACTTAGTATCTCAGTGAGACCCTGTCTCTAAATAAAATACAAAAAAAGGGCTGGGGATGTGACCCAGTGGTCGAGTGTTGAGTGCCCCCGAGTTCAATCCCCAGTACCAAAAAAAAAAAAAAAAAAGAATAAATAAAACGAGTGAATAAATAAAGGACATGAAAAATAAATGAATCCCAATTATCCTATGCTTGATTCTCATCTTTTAAAGTATGTTGAATTAAGTCAACTACTAGAATCAGGACAATTCTGTTAAGGTGGAGTGCTAAAACATAATTATCTTAAGTAAAAGTTTGCTACTTATTTTCTTTTAAGCAGAAAACCTGTCATAAGTTTTCTAGCAGTGAACCCCAAGATTTTGTTACACGAAATTTACAATTCTGATGTATTCATTCTTGAAAGCAGAAGTGAGATGGTGCTTAAGTTTGTATACTCCATCTTCTCTGAGATAGTGCCTTGTGTCTAGCAGGTACTTTACATGTGGTTTTTAAAATGTGAAGTATAATAGTAATTTGTACATATTTTAAGTATGTGTCAGATGAAATTTAGTTATCCACAGTCATGTGTTGCTTAATGACAGAAAGTGTTGTTAGGTGGTTTCTCCATTGCATAAACCCAATAGAGTGTACTTACACAAACCAAGAAGGCAAAATATTACCAGGCAATAAAAACTTGGGGGAATCACAGTTCTACATGTGGTCTGTCATCAAACATCCTTAGGTGGTATGTTCACTTGGTGACTACCACATAGATGAAAATAGAATCACTCCACAAGTTTCTGGAATTTTGACTAGACATGCATTGTAGGACAGTTTGAAGAAAATCATTATCTCAATATGTTTAGCATATGCATGGTAGAACTTTCCCATTCATACATTCTCAATTTTTCTATGTTCTTATATTTAAGGTGTGTTCCCTATAAATGGAAGACAGTAAGGTGTTTTTTTTTTGTTTTTTTTTTTTTTTTTTTGGGTACTGGAAATTGAACTCAGGGGCACTCGACCACTGGGCCACATCCCCAGCCCTGTTTTTGTATTTTATTAGAGACAGGGTTTCACTGAGTTGCTAAGTGCCTCGCCACGGCTGAGGCTGGCTTTGAACTCGCGATCCTCCTGCCTCAGCCTCCCAAGTGCTGGGATTACAGGCGTGCGCCACTGCGCCCGGCTCAGTAAGGTGTTTTTTGTTTATACATTCTGTAAACATTTGTCTTTTAAACGGCCACTTATATTTGATGTAATTAGTAATATAGCTGGTTCTTAAGTTAAGCATCATGTTATTAATTTCACTGTGGCTCATTTGTTATTTGTTCACGAATCTCTACTTTCTTAACATTTTTCTATCAAGCAAAAGTTTATACTTTAATTTAATTTTCTCTATTTTTTTTTTGTTATCCCTTTTGGTATCATTTGCTTTATTGATTACACTAAAATGGAATCATTCTTAATAGAGTGTATATTAAAATATTAGAAAGGTCAGGATTTTATACATATCTTTCCCACCATTTCTATATTGCAATTATATACTTGACCTCAACATGTAAGTGCCACAAGATATTCTGGTCCTTTATGGTTAAAATAACTACTCTTTGATGTGTTTTCACATAGTTAACTCTTCTGGAGTGTTCATTCCTGTTTACGCTTCTGTGCTTCAATACCAGATCATCTTCCTTTGCATGGAAAGCAGTAGGGTTGGAGGGAGGAGGGGCTGGCTGGTGTGGCAAGTGCACAGCAGTGGATGCTGGCTTGCTCCCTCTCTCTTTACCTCCTCACATATGTTCAGTGGATCACTCCCTTCCGCACTCACTAGAAAACACAGCCACAACCCACCTCCCCTTTGTGTTCATTCTTCACAGGATCCAGCTGTCACCTGAATTGGCTTTTTAAGAATGGAGGTGCAACATGGCAGGGTGTGCATGATGTTTTCAAGTTCAAGCTTCCTGAAACACAGGGAGCTACATTGGATGTTAACAGCACTCAGATGTCAACAGCCACCACTCCTGTGGCTTGTGGGGTCCTAGGCCAGTTCCCTGACTGGGAAAAATATCAAGTGAACCAGGGTCAGAGGGAAATGAAGCTGGGGTCAGTGCTACACTGGGTGATTTTTACATCCTCCTGGCACCCTTCAGTTCTCCTAGGTCCACTGGATCTGAGTGGTCACGAGTACTTACAGCAGAATGCAGATGTAGCTACGCCCAGCATACCTGCTGCTGTCAACCACGAACTGCACCTTCTAGATGCCCTGGAGGGTGGTGCTGGCATGCTGGCATAATCAGGGTCCCTGGCCCTGTGCAGAGCAGAATTGCCCATAGGTCATGTGGTCTGTGCCCACCATAGACCCACACTGTACTTCCAGGAGGAAGAGAGATTGGGTTTGCATTTGTTGAAAAGAACTGGCTAACATTCTGTTCTCTGCTTGGCTCGTTTGACCACGACTCAATGAAGTTTTTGCTGTCCCTTTACCTTCTTATGTCTAGATGTGCTAAGGATATGTATCTCATCCCACAAGACTGTGCGTTGATCTTGAGATGGGAGTAGATGATGGTTAGCTGAACAGCAACAATTTAATCCATCTCTAGTGGAAAGACTAAGTTTGAAAGCAGCTCGTTTTCCTGAGGCCACCAATTCAGCTGACGACACACGCAGTGGGTGGGGCTGGAAGGACACTTGGGGTTGAGCCTTCAGTCTTAAGTGTCCCCACAAAAGTCCCCATGGCAAAGACTTGCTCCCCAAAGTTCTGCTGAGAGGTCATAGGGTCTTTAGGAGGTGAGACTCAGTGAGAGGTCTTTAGGTCACTGGGAATGTACACTTGAAGGGGACTGTGGACTCCAATCCCCTCCTCTTTTTATTTTTATTTTTTTCCCTTCCTGGTCCTGAGGTGAGTACTCTGCCATGTTGAGGGCAATATTTTGCTCCAGGGCACACTTGGTCATTTAGTACCTTGACAAAAGATTCTTTTTTTTTTTGGTAATTTCTGAGCAAGGGCTCCCCATCCCCCATACTCCCTTTCCTAATAATGATGTCTGAGTACAACCCAGTTTACTTCTGCTTTCTGAATGGGCACTGCCTCCTAATGCAGCTGGCAAGCTTAACTGAGCTCCTGCCTACCTCAGGCTCCCACCTATCTCAGGCCCAGACCTGATGCTGGAGCTCTACATACGTGGTTCTTTATAGAGAGGACATTGTTGGTTTTACCTGTAGCTGTGTCTGACCTGTGTGGCTCAAGCCCCCAGCTTGGAACACAGGAGCTGAAGGAATATTCCTAAAAAAGTGAATTCAACAAGGAGTTCATTTAAGGTTGGTTATAAGCCATTTAAAATCAATTCCACAAAATAGCACAGCTTCAAATATAATCAAATGTTTACTCATTTCTTCCTACTTAATATGAAAGTACTACTGAAATGGGGGAGGCATAGGATAGGGAAGGGAGCAGCTCTGTTCTTTGGCACCTCATTGGCAGAATGAAATTGGCCCTAATAAGGGTATCTATGCAACATGAGTTGCCAAGTACTACCAACAGGTCCACCATGTTTTGTTTTGTATGTTGTCTAGTCTTAAGAATTTGATGTAGAAAAAAGAGTAAATAAGATAGGTAAAACTGAATTACATCTGCCACTGCTGTGTAAAGAGCACAACATGTCACAACATGGTTGATTTACAGTTATTGATTGGCAATGAAGACAAGACACAAGAGTTTGCAAGACAGAATAAGAAACATAATGTGAAAATATTGTTGACTATGTGGAATTTATAATAAAAGTGTTGTATATTTTATTACATTTTATAGATTATGTGGTGCACATTTTTTACATCAATGCAATCCTTACCTTGTACACATACCTTTTATTTTTTTCTGGAAGGTCAGTCATCCCATGTTTAACAATCCACTGTGCGTGAAGGGGAAGTAACTGATGAGGTAAGCCTTACAGGACAGCATCAGGTAATATGCAGATGTCAGAAAGGAATGAAGTAGATCATGTATAAGCTGATCACACTGTTAAGAACACTGGGTTGCTTCTTACAAAACCCTGGATTGTTAGTAATGGCCCTGCTAATGGAGCATTTTAATTGGAATAGCTTTCAGAAACATGGGTTTGTACATGCAGTTAAAAGAAGAGTTTTTGATGTTGGGGAGATTCAGGAATGTTTATCAAAGCTCACTATAATGATAGGATAATGGAGAAGGAACACTGGATGAGAAACTATGAAAGCTCACCCCTATAATATTGCATTTGCATGGATAGATTGAGCTATGTCTTCCAGTTGTTCTGTGTTAGTCAACTTTTTGTTACCGTGAGATAATACTTGAGGAAAACCACCTAAAGGAGTAAATATTTTTGTTGGCTTGTCGTTTAGAGGTGTCAGTCCATGGTCAGCTGGCTCTATATCTTTGGGCCTGAGGTGAGGTGATATCAGGACAGAAGACTATGGCAGAGGAATGTCACTGTGCTCAGGGCAGGAAGGAAGCAGGAGAGAAGAAGAGGCCAGGGAAAAGATGTACTAGGAAGGACATGACCCCAAGAAATCACTCCCTCCAACCCTGTTCAACATTCTGACCTGACATTAACACAAAGAGTCCATTCAGCTGTGACTCCCTCATGGGATCTGTTCACTGAAAAGGCCAGAACCCTCACTTTCAAAATCTCCACCTCTGCACATTCCTGAATTGGGGACAAAGAGAAAGGGGGAGAGAAAGACACTCAAAGAAAAGAAGGGGAAGGAAATATTCTAACCAATAAGCATTTTCTTACTTTAAAATTATTTTTATTTTACCTATAATAGCAAAATGAAATGTATGTGTTTTTATATTTTTATTATTCTAGAGTTTAATGAAGTCTAGAGTGGGATTTTAAAATACTATTTAAGATTCTTTTAGAATGTGTTATTATAGAAAAGAAAAGTAGCTTTCTTATTTTTATGCAAAAGATAAGGTAATGAAAATTGAGCTACTAAAACTTTTTAATTGTTCAAAATTGATTAGTAAGCTATAGATGATTATGGTGATAATATTAACTGATGTAATCACAGAACAATAAATTTATACAGTTTTGCAAAAATAACCCTAAATGTGCCTGAGAAGTAAAACAATGACTTCTAGACAATTTATTTTCACATGTAATGAAATATATCCCAAAGAAGTTTAATTAAAAGATCAAATTATCATTGCAATAGAGGACTTTTTTTCCCGTTAGTTCTCTGTAACTAATTCATTTATTGTTTATTGAGTTAATTTATTAGGATCTAATTGAATATTGTAGACTATCACTTAGTAATGTGTGCATTATATATTATTTTAATGGCAGTAAATATTATCATATACCAATGATGATACATCCTTATTATTTAAGTTAATTTTTTACAATTTAATAAAACAATAGCCTAGTTGAAGAGAAAAACAAAATAAATGGAAAAACAAAATGATACTATGATGGTGATATAAAGATGATATGCAGAAAGAAGTGTGGAAGCAGGGCTTTTAGATAACATAGTCTGGGAAGAATAGGATTTAGGAGTTGCACTGAGAATTGAAAGATAAGACATAGCCCACACCTGTAATCCGAATGACTCAGGAGGCTGAGTCAAGAGGATCATGAGTTCAAACCCAGCCTCAGCAACTTAAAGGAGAGGCCCTAAGCAATTTAATGAGACACTGTCTCTAATATAAATATAAAAATGGGCGGTGAAATTTGGCTCAGTGGTTAAGTGCCTCTGGGTTAAGTCCCTGGGAAAGAAAGAAAGAAAGGAAAGAAAGAAAGAAAGAAAGAAAGAAAGAAAGAAGGAAAAGAAGGAAGGAAGGAAGGAAGGAAGGAAGGAAGGAAGAAAGAAAGAAAGAAAGAAAGAAAGAAAGAAAGAAAGAAAGAAAAAATACATAGCTCAGAAGAGTATGGGAAAGAGCAGAGGGCAGGGCCTGTGCACAGCTTTCAACCACTTCTCAGACCCTCCCAACCTGGAAGCTTGTGGCTTTGGGACCAGTTGGCTTAAAATGGGCAAGAAGAATCAGGATGACGTGTGTGTGTGTGTGTGTGTGTGTGTGTGTGTGTGTGTGTGTGTGTGGGGTGGGGAGGGGGAATATTCTTTAAAATATCTCTTGGGAAAGTTAAAGTTTTAATACAGACATCTTTTTTATTTTATTTGTGAAGCATTTTTACATATTTGTTGACTAAACAAATTGGAACTAAGCAGACCCAGTGGATCTGGACATATAAATCTTTTGGGCATCCATATATTCCTGGTCATCAAACTTCAGTGAGGATTGAAATCATGTAGATGTGTGCCCGACCTCATAGAGGTACTAAAGAATAAAGTGCAAAAGGCACACTGAGGTTTAAATCTCAGGAAAGGAAAGCAATGGGGAGGAGAAAGCCTGTATCCATCCATCCTTGGTGATTTTAAGATGTCTGACTACGAAGGGCAGTTGAGAACTGAGGTCCTGTGAACTGCCAACAATCTCTTACTTTCTGGGTTTGGTTTTATGATGGAAGACATAAATCAGATGAGCTGCAGAGAATGATCCTGTAAGATGTGTGTAAGAGGGGACATCAAATAAACTGTAGGATCTCAATTTCATGTTAAGGGATTACCTTTGATCAAGGAATAACAGTTTTTTTTTTTTTGTATTGTGTACTATAAAAATAAGAGGAAACAGGGACATTGTTATACTTTGGATGATATGAGGTATACCCCAAAAGATTCTGTGCTAGTTCAGGAATGTTCAAGTGAAATGATTGGATCATAAGAGCTGTAACCTAATTGGTCTCTCCTAGTTTGAATGGATGGACTACATGATAACTGTAGGCAGGTAGGGCATTGTTGGAGGAGGTGGGCCACAGGAGGTATGCCCTGGCAGTGTTCATCTTCTTTGGGGTCCTTTAGATCCCACCCCTGCTTCATGGCCACCATGTAGTGAGTTGTTTTCCTCTGTCATACCATTTGGCCATGATGTTCTACCTCACCTTGGCCCCAGAGCAATGGAGCTGGCTATCTATGGGTGAGACCTCTGAAACTGTGAGTCAACACCAAATAGTGTTCCCTCCTCTAAGTTGTTTGTGTTAGGTACTTTGGTCACAGAGGTGTAAAGATGAGTCTCACAGACATTAAGTGTAGGGATCCAGTTGGAGTGGGCACAGGAAAATGAGGATTTTTTTTTTTTTTTTTTTTTTTTTTGCTGCCAGGGATTGAACTCAGGGGCACTTGACCACCTGGCCACATCCCCAGCCCTTTTTTTTTTTTTTTTTTTTTTTTTGGATTTTTTTTTTTTTTTTTTTTTTTTTTTGGTACCAGGGATTGAACTCAGGGGCACTCGACCACTGGGTCACATCCCCAGCCCTTTTTTGTATTTTATTTAGCGACAGGGTCTCACTGAGTTGCTAAGTGCCTCACCATTGCTGAGGCTGGCTTTGAACTCGCGATCCTCCTGCCTCAGCCTCCCAAAGTGCTGGGATTACAGGCGTGCGCCACTGCGCCCGGCTTTTTTTTTGGATTTTATTTAGAGACAGGGTCTCATTGAGTTGCTAAGTGCCTCACCATTGCTGAGGCTGGCTTTGAACTCGCGATCCTCCTGCATCAGCCTCCCAAGTGCTGGGATTACAGGTGTGTGCCACTGCGCCTGGCTAAATGAGGATTTTTGCAAGGTTTCTTAAAGATATATTTTCTTTTAGAAAAAGAGCCATTGACCTTTTAGAAGGGAGTAGTGATGTTTTGCAAGAGTTAGCAAATAAAAATAAAAGACACCTGGTCACACCTGAACTTCATATAAGAGTCAAAAATGTTTTAGAAAACATACACCTTGGGCAGTCTGTAGCAGAAGTTGTGACTGTGCTGAATGAGGGCATTGGGGGTAGGAGAAAAGCCTTGCTGTAGTGAAAATCCAGGGGAATACAGGAGGCAGGGATGCCATGATGTTGTCTTTCTGGTGGTGAGAATGTCCCCACTGTCATCTTGGGAATGTGTAGCTGAGGGAGATGAAAACAGAGCAGAGCACAGCATGAGGGGATTCCGAGATGAGAAAACAAGAGTGGATGTTTTACCTACAACTCATTGGAAGTCATAAGAGGAAAGAATAACGTATGAGCACCCCCAGAACCTTGATAGAAAGAAAATGGAGCTATCAAGAAGTGGAACTCAGGATTTCACAGGCAGGACTTCCTTATTATTGTTATTTTTATTTAATTCTGAAGTTAACCTTTCCTTTTTGGGCAGTGGGTGGCGAGCAGGGACAGGTGCTGTGTTGTTGTGGAAAATGAGGTTGTCTTTTCCATTTCTTGGTGGGCACATGGACTTAAGGCACTTCAGTGTTTCTCTATGGACTTAGAATTGCATTTTCTAAAAAGTGAAATTCATAAGCACAAATAAAATCTATATGGTTTTTTCTAGTAACTCTACAGCATAATATAATTAATCACAGACTACAGAAAATAGAGAAGACCATTTCCCAAAAGAGACAAAAAATACTAAATATAGGCTATTTTCATTTTCTGTGTTTTTGTGTCAGTTTTATAAAATTGTGTTTTCAAAGATATTGTTGATTTTATCTAAGTCATTAAACTGATTGGCATACAGTGGGTTTAATATTTCCATTATGCTTCTTCTATCTGTAGGATCTGTAGTGATATTCTCTTATTTATTTATGATGCTAATTAATACATTTCTCATTTTTTTCTGATTGTTCTTGATCAGGTTTTCTCAACCTTTTTTATTAACCTTTTATTAACATTTCAAAGAACTGTCTTGTTTTACATTTCTTCTTATGATGAAAACTTTGTTTATCTATTTTCAAAATAATAAATTTTCATTCTAGTACTAGTTTGGAGGCATTACCAAAAAAACAAAAACAAAAACAACAACAACAACAAAAGAAAGACTGCATTTTCTAAGCTGATGGCCAAAATCATTTATTGTTTAATATGTCTCATTGAGGATTGTCTCCAGTAAAGGTTAAGAAGATTCTTTTGTTCTGTTTGTAATCACTATTGTATACTTCATTTTGCAAATGTGTAATCTATTTCAGGTTTTAGTGCATATTAAAGAATACTGAAGTGTAATTTCACATGTACAAATACACGCTCTGCTTAAATGGTGTTCTAGGAACTTCTGCCTTTACCATCAACATTACCTATACCTCAAATGTATCCTTTTTTTTTTTTCTCCTTTCAGTTATACTGCTTAGATCCAATTTGGAGCCCCATTCTGTCTGATAGGAGACAACTTCTAAAAATTCAGTAAAAACTTGGTCATGATGTTGCCTTTCAACCTTTCTGACCAATATTCTTCTATATTAGGACTCTTGATCTCCCACCAATAGATTCTCTGATTTGCGTAATAGCATACTTTGTCACCTTTTTCCTCATAAGGCTGAAATTTGGCAGGATATCTTCTCCACTACTTAAATACCCCTCATAAACTGGAATCTAACTCTCTTTACTTCAAAACCACCTCCCAAGGATGCCATGCTTTTTACTTATGCTACCATTTTCCTTCATTTATTTTTTTTCTCCCTGGATGACCTATATTCAGCCTCCTAGGGATAGTGGCTCTCTCCGAACATGTATTCTTCCAAATTTCCCTGTCTTTGAGCTAAGATTTGGCTTTGGCAAGCCAATAAGCCATTTCTAGCATTGTGAAAAATAAAACAAAATGAAGAACAGAAATGCACATCTACTTTTATAACTACTTAATATGAATATGAATGTTTGTACATACAGTTCTCACACACATATGTTTGTGTGTGTTTATGTGTGATGTCTTGGGTGTTAAGATCAATGCAGAAGACATCTGCAGGGTGAACGGGATCTGGAATGGGGGTTTGGGCTGGGAAATTAAGGACAGCCTTTTTGGTACCAGGGATTGAACTCAGGGGCGCTCGACCACTGGATCACATCCCCAGACCTTTTTTTGTATTGTATTTAGAGACAGGGTCTCACTGAGTTGCTAAGTGCCTCGCCATTGCTGAGGCTGGCTTTGAACTCGTGATCCTCCTGCCTCAGCCTCCCAAAGTGCTGGGATTACAGGCGTGCGCCACCGCGCCCAGCTAAGACAGCCTTTTTGGTAAGCTGAACCTTTATTGGTGACCTGAAAGGCAACGCATGTCCTGCACATATTGCAAGCAGGGAAACAGCATGTTGATCCACAGAGCTGAGGGAATGGGTAGCAGGGAGGGGAAAGATTCAAGTTGGAATGGAGGGCAGGGGACGACAGATCCTGCATGTCTCTAAGTCACTGTAAAAACTCTGCAGTTCCATGTGAAGGGTTTCACACTAGCCAATATGAGGTGTTGAGTAGAGGAGCGACATGGCCAGAGTCATTTTTTAAATCGATCACTCTGGCAGTTTGGTGTGTAGTTAATAGGCTCTTAATGAAAGAGGAATACTGGCAACAGGGACCTATCAGTAGGCTACTGCAGCAAGCAAGCAGACAAATGATCATGCCATGAGCATACAGTCACTAAGAAGAACCCCAGATCAGTCACTCTGGACAGGTTTGGAAGGTGGAGCTCTTACCACTTGGGGATGGATCAGTAGGAGTGTGCTTGAGTTGTTAACATGATGTAATGCCTTTCAGATGGGACCCCTTTATTAATGTTTACTTTTGACTAATGAAGTACATTTCTCACACGTGAAGGCCAAAAATGTAATTAATGTCCAAGTAGAAGACTGTTGGCAGCTGTAATGAAGATTAGGGAGAGTTTGTAAAACTCTTTGAGATGCTATGTGCTAATATTATTATCAGAGATGTTTGATTTGTCTTCTTAAGGGCAGCATTTAGCTATTAGCTAAGTTCCTTGCTGCCACTCTCAATACAGACTTTTCTGAAAGCATGCTTAAACCATTTTCCAAAATAAAATTTCACAAAGATTTCATCCTTTGACTTGCCAGGACTAAACAATCACATCCAGCTTTAAAAATGCTACTATATAGTAAAAAATACCTTTTTAATATGTTCATATATTTGGCTGGACATGGTGATTTTAAAACTATTTTATGTGGTTTTTTTCATGATCAAATTTTAAATGTAGTACTTTTAGAGGTCTAAACTGTGATGATTTGATGTATGTATTTTGTCTAATATTTACCACAATCAGGTTAATTAACACATCAGTCATTACACATAGATGTCATTTTGTGTATTACACATATTGAGATACTCGCTTGGCAAATTTCAAGCATACAACACATTAAAACTTGCCATAGTCATTGTGTCATGCACTAGATCTGCAAATCTTTCTCATCTTATCACTAGATAGCCTCAAACTCACCTCCCTTCTACACCTCATGCCCACCACAGTCTCTGGAAACCAACATTCTACTTTCTGCTTCTGTAACTATGAATTTTCTTAGATTCCACATAAAATGAGATCATGCAGTATTTGTCTCAAAGATACAGTAATTTTGTAGCTTCTATTTTAGGTCATATAAGTTACTTTTGTACATTATCTCAATTTGTTTTAATCACTTTAAAAGATACAGATCATTTAATTATATTAGGTTGAGGACACTGAAGTATTAAGCAATTATCTGATCTAATCAGAGTTATTCAGGTAGTAAGGATTCTATGCAAGATGTGGGTAGGATATTACACCTTTGAATTTTCTAAAACATCCTACCAATTATTATTATTATTATTATTATTATTATTTTGTGGTACTGGGGATTGAACTCAGGGGCACTCGACCACTGGGTCACATCCCCAGACCTTTTTTGTATTTTATTAGAGACAGGGTCTCACTGAGTTGCTAAGTGCCTTGCCATTGCTGATGGCTGGCTTTGAACTCGCGATCCTCCTGCCTCAGCCTCCCAAAGTGCTGGGATTACAGGCGTGCGCCACCGCGCCCGGCTACCAATTATTTTTTTAAGTGAAGAGTGGATTGAGGATAAGACATCTTTATTAGAACTATCTAAAGTGGTAAATATTGTGGCTAATGGATTGCGGAGGTCAAGGACCCCTCTATATGTGACCATGACAGGTGACAGCTTTGCAAAGAAAATACACATTTTTTTGACTATGTGAATATTTTGTCAGATGATGAAACTGACATTTGAGAGAGATAACTTGTAGTTAAATAATGGGGCTAGGATCCAATGCCATTTTATTTTTTATGTTTTTCTGATTTCAAAGTCTATTTCTATCAGGTGTTTTTCTACCTAAGTTAAATCAAATATATACAGACATCATGTAAGTAGTCCATCCTGACTCCAAATCATGTGTATGAATACAAACACACACACAAAACACACATTCATATACACACATATTTTCACCCATGTTTATAGCAGAAGAGAGGATCCCGAAGACACTCGGGATGTTGTTCCCTGCAGAGTCAGAGAAACTCTGCTACCAAGTGGTTCTGGTGAAAGGTGAAGCTTCAGAAAGACTGGAGGCCATCCCTTTCCTTCACTGGCATTGCTGCTTATTAGCTTGCCCTGTACCATGCTGCATGCCAGAACTCAAGGAGTGGACCCAGTATTGGTGAAAGTATCTGGTGCATTGGTGAAAACTGTGAAGAGAAGGAAGACAGAACCTGTAAAGTCTGGTGGTAGAAAGAGGCATGGCAGAGGAAGAAGAAGATGCAAGTTCAGACTCTAGAATTACCCCCACTCACCTAAAGAAGGTAGTAATGACAATGACATTGGAAAGGAAGTGTTAAGAATGTTTAAATTAGCAACATATAGACTTCCTGTTGTAAAATATTTCAATTACTGAAAAAAGCATGAGACACTTGGTTTGTGAAATCATTATTTAATGTAAATAACCAAAGGGGAGCTAGAGAAACATTCTGATGTTCTTTTTATTGGTTTAACACCAAGGAGATGGTAAGACAAAAAGAAGGGACTGACCCTCACATGTCATGGGTCTTAATACAACATTCTCCAAGGGTTTGTCATGCTTGGAGATAGACATAATAAAAATTTCTCAGAATTTGCTCCTTTTATTTTTTTTTTCCTTTTCCTTAATAGATTTTACTTTTTTAAAAGCAGTTTTAGGTTCACAGGAATACAGAGCAAAGGGTTCAGAGATTTCCCACATAAGTTTGGCCTGCCTCAAGAAGAAACCTGCACCAGAGTGTCCCATTTGTGACATCTGATGACTTACACTGGCACACCATTATCACCTAAAGTCCATGGTGTAAATTAGGATTCTCTCTTGATGTGGCACATCATATGGAATGATATTTCATCCGTTTTAATACAAAACTCCTGAATGTACAACAATTGTAAGAAGATCTTTTGGCTGAGACCCAAGGTCAAGGGGTTAGCCACCTCAACTGACCCCATCCTCAAAGTGATTCATAGCATACTGAAACATTTGACTAATGACCCTGGTTTGCAAAGGCTCTTATAGGAGAAAGAACTGGGGTGGACTTCTAAGACACCCATATAAGAGCCATCTCCAGCTCTCTAAGTAACCTGAGATTCCATGCTCCCTTTTCCTCACCTCCAGAGCAGAAAGCATACCCAAACCTCACAGACCTCCAGGAAGAATTTAAACAGGGTCACATATGTGCATTGTTTAGCCAGACACCTAGTATACCTACCATAGAAGTAGCTTGGTAAATGTCAGGTCTTCTTGAACTTTCTCAAGCTTGTTTTGCCAGAGACTCGCTGTTCTTCATTGAGCAATGATAAAAGCACATGGAGAATCTGCATGGATCACATTAACAGATGTAGAAAGGAGCAACAATTAGCACTATCATTATGGAGTACCCAAAAAAGCAGACTCAAAGACAAATTAACTTTTGCAGGTGGTAGATCTGCTGATAAAATTTTATTAATTTTCTAAAACTGATCAGAATGCTGAAATTAGCATTATTATCATTTATAGGAAATTATCCACTTCAAATTGGTTTCTACATTTAGAATTTTGTCCCTACTTAGGTTATTTCCATGTGACCTTGATCTGAATGGGAAAACACAGAAGACAAAATGTCTCTTTTTGTCTCATGCATATCAGGAGTATAAGAGGTCAGGACACAAGAACACATTTCTGATAATTTATGCCTATGAATTTGGAATCCACAAGTTTATGTTTATATTTGGACTGTTTATTTTATCTGTCCAAATTATTGATGGAATAATTTTGGATAATATCCCATTTTTTGATTTATCTCTTATTTTTCCACTTATTAAAATAATCTATTTTCTGCTTCCCTATCCACTTTGCATGAATATAAGAAGATCAAAGATTTAGTGATTATGAACAACATTCACATTCATAATTGCAATGTAGTGCATATCTTCTCATTATCCTTTTTATAGATTTGCTGGGTTATACAATAAATTATTTTACTTGGTCTTCAGTTAATTCTATTAGAAGATAAGATTGTAATTTACAAGCAATGAATTAATGCTAGAGTACTTTGTTGTCATTTTAGCTTACCATAAATAATCATCTCTATATTATTTAAATGTTGACTTCTCATAAAAAGATTAACGTAGAATTAGTTCCAAAATGGAATTTCTATCAAATGCAAAACCCTATAAAAATTAATGCTTCCCAAGATGTGATATCAAAATCCCAAAGGTGCTTCTGATTTAAATCTTTTCACTCTCACCATGAAACTCACATATCCTCTTCAAACACACACACATGAGGTGGTGCACAGACATATTTTGTGAGAGAAGCAGGAAGTGTAAGGCAATGTCTTAATCAAGTGTAATAAACTATTTATGATAATGCATTCCTACTCTGCTTCTGTTAGCATGAATAATGGGAATACTGAACTTGCATGAGTCAAGGTCCATGTCTAATGTTAAAACAACCTTACAATTCAATAGGTTTTCTGAAAGACCCATTGTATGTAATTTCATATGAAATAAGCTGACATGATAATAAATAAAATAACAAAATCAGTAATAACAAAATCAGTAATAAGCTGAAAAGATGATGAAAAATTAAAGCCACATACAATATTTTCAGCTTAGAAATGATCTAATCAAGAGGCCTGCATTAATGTGTTTTTCCATGAAAGTTATAAATTATACATAATAAGGCATAACATTAAAACATTACCATGATTTAACAATACATATCTTTAAGTAAAAAGGTGAAGGCTTCCTACCTAATGGTATTGACTTTGTTCCCAGGTCACATGTAAGCATAAAGTTAATGTTGAAAGCATTTAAATGTTATCAATTCTAATTTCCTTTTTGTCACTTAGATAAGGAAACATCAACTTGCTTACATACTTTGCATATTTTTAGCATAAACCAACACCTTCTCTTTGTTGTCTATATTGTAATAATGTTCTGTACCAAGATACACTTGACCTTTAAAGTTAAACTATAAATACCTCTAAAAGCAAAAGAAGACATGTGTTTCCAATTTTCCCTCTAGTTTTATGCATCCTAAACAACATCAAGTGGAGTCCTACAAAACTGTTGCTTCTGTACAACATTGTCAAAATTTTTTGACTCTTTTTTCTGTAAGTTTGTCTGGCTCACTGATAGAGATGGATTATTTTAATGCTTTTCATACCAACCATTGTAATCTGCTGAGAATGCTCTGGGGCATGTTCCACCACCTTATGCTGCGGTGCCTGTACACTGAGTGCCATATGTTGTGCCACCCCAGCCAGCAGCAGGGTGCAGTCACAGGGTTTTGCATGCTTTTTTTCCTTCCCCAACAGACCCCACATTTATGCATCATTATCATTGGTCTATTTACTTAGTATAATTAGGAAGGGTGTTTTTGTACGTATGTTAAGAATGTTACACACAGAGTTGTTTCCATGCATGTCAATATTCACAATATTATAACTTCAAATGGAGCATTTTGTATTTTGTAGCAATATTACCCTACAAATCAATTTTCACATGAACCAATTCTGTTTTGAAAAAGAAGGAAACTATTTTATTGCAGAGACTGTCTTCCACCTAAATGGCTCCTACCATATCTTCTCCAGTAGATCGGTGAATAGGTATCTTAAACAAGAAATTATATTCTCCATCCAGTCTACTGTGAAAATGTCCACAGGATAGTGGCCTATAACTTTTAATGTGAGATTACACTTCATAAAGTCACTAATAAATGTAAGCTGCCTGGTACCGAAACCCGGGAAAAAATCTCGGAGGCAGAGTTAAGCTTTCACTACTTTTACTTCTACTTTCTTAGAGCTTAGAGAGAGGGAAAGAAAGATTTTTAGAGAGAAAGATTAAAGCGAGCTTTTCTTCTTGTCTTCTTAGCTTAGAGTCTTAGTTAGAAAGATAGAAAGATAGAGCTTAGCTTAGAGTCTTAGAGTAGAGTAGCTTAAAGAAAGATAGAGCTTAGCTTAGAGAAAGACTAGAGCTTCTTTCTTCTCTCTTCTTTCTTCCTTCTTCTGTCTTCTGTCTTCCTCGGGAGCCTCGGCCTTACTCTGACCAGTCCTCTGGAGCCTCGGCCTAACTCTGGCCAGTCATTACTTCTTCTATCTGGTTTCTCTTCTGTAACCGCTCTGCCTACGTTCTGGCCGCTCTGATTCTTCTGACCGACCGAGTGACTGCCCGGCTGACTGAATTCTCCGTTCTCCTAACTCGGACCGCTTTCACCCGGTTATATACCTTCAGGTTTGCGGGTGCCTACAGGTGCGTCACATACATATCAGGTGGAACCCATGGCTTCCAGCTAGCTACAACAGCCCTTCCTAATTAGGGCTCCTTCAAATAAAATCTTAAAATGTGCACTTAAATTGATTTGAATTTATAATATCTATTCTGAGCTGCCATTTCTCACTTCCAGGTTAACATAAAATTTAGGGAAAAACTTGTGGGAAAAGAATTAGAATTTCAGTTTTATTAGCATCTTGAGAAAATAATGAAGAATGCTTTAGGAATATATTTGGTTTGTATTATGGTTTGGATGTGAGTTTTTCCCCAAAAGATCATGTGTAAGACAATGCAAGGTTCAGAGAAGAAATGATTGGGTTATGAGATCCTTAACCCAATCAGAAAATTAATCACCTGATGGAATTTATTAATGGAAACTGGAGGCAGGTGGGGTGTTGCTGGTGTAGGTGAGGCATTGGGGGCATGGCTTTGGGGTATATATTTTGTATCTGGCAAGTGGCGTCTCTCTCTCTCTACTTTCTGATCATTATGTGAGCTTATTCCCTCTGCCACACTCTTCCACAGTGATGTCATGCCTCACCTTGAGCCCCAAGGAATGGAGCCTGCTGTTCATGGACTGAGACCTCTGAAACTGTGAGCCCCCAAATAAACATTTCCTCCCATAAAATTTTTCTGGTCAGATCTTTTAGTCACAGCAGTAAAATAGCTTACTAAAACAATTTGGATTTTGAAATATTAATAAGAAATCATGAGTGTTGTTGAATGAAAATGACCTCCAAATATGTAGTTCTTAATCTCTGGAACCTGAGAGAAGCAGCTCATATGGCAATCAAGGGAGCACTACCTTAAATGCAAAGGAGGAGACCAAGTGAAAATGCCTTGGGAAGCATCAATCCTGCCTCAGCATGAGGCCATGTGTACATGCACCTTGTAAGAGAGCCAGAGGGAGGTTTGAGATGGAGGCAGGTGGAGGGAAGCATGTGAAGAGAGAGGCAGATCCTGGAGTAACTCTCTTCAAATCCAGTGCCAGAAGCCATCATCTGCTGGAGGAGGCTAAGCACGTATCTGAGCCTATCAGGTCCAGAGGGAGTGTAGCCCTGATGGCACCTGGAGTTTCAACTTCTGACTTTCAGAACTATGACAGAATAATTTTGTCTTGTTTTGTTTCAAGACAGTCATGGTGATTTGCTGCAGTAACTACCAAGAACTGATACAGTGATACACACTGCATCTATATAAGTCCTAACTGAAATCTGTGAAAAAAAAAAAAAAAGTCTTCTCATGAAAGTCATCCCTGCAGCCAGGTACACACACCAACCAGGTACACAGGTCTGGATTTCCAACAGTGCCATAAGAAAAATTATCTGATCCTTTGAAGAAATATCTTCCAATTTCAAACTAACTTGAGAATGGTATAGAATGCATATGGGACATTTCTTAGTGAAAGAAAATAAGCAAGTGCCAAGTATTTTTTTTTTAATTATAGGAAAATGTCAAAACTAAAAAAAAAAAAAAAAAAAAAAGAGAGAGAGAGAGAGAGATAGCAAGAAGGGCTCTTGCTGACCACATATAGAACTATAGAACCACATGAGCACCAAATTTAAGATGTCATGAGTTATGAAAATATTGAAATAGATTAATTTTAATGCCATACTGATAGTAAACAAGGAGATGGAAAGATGGACAGACAGGATGGAGAGAAAGTTCTCCTTTCAGTGGCATGCAGATGGTTGAATGTGCAGAAATATCACAGGGGGCAGGATGCCATTTTGCACTGAGCATAGTAAAGATGGGTTTGAGAAATAATTATCAATGAATGCTAAAATATAGGAAGAACAAATTGATGAAGAGCAGCATACTTATATATTCTGAAAGTGTTTCTCTAAAGATAGCCTTATATTTGTAAAGGGAAAATGATCAATTCACTTAAAAAATGATTAACTCCTTGACTGGCAATCAAAATGAGTTTCATCAGGAGGGTGAGTCTCCAAGGCCTCTGGATGGGATGATGTTAGGGAAACAAAATGTCTGTAGTTGATTTCAGGCCAGGAGCAATAGCCTGGACTACACAGGAGGCAGCTTCTGACAAAACTGGATTGAATATTCTATAGAATACCCGGTCTTAGTCTTCAGAATACTAGTGTTATGAGAAAAAAGAGCCTAAGAACAGTTTGAAAACTGAACAAAATTGATGGCTTTGCTAGGATCATTCAGATTTCTCAGGTCAAAATGCCTACCTAAGATTGCAGAGCTGTGTAAACTCAGAAAGGCATGGCCAGGATTGACTTACTTGGAGTGGAAGCTGCTGGAACCATGACTTAGGAGGAATAGGAACATGAAATAATAATTCCAGCACATTGCTGGAGGCTGAATGTGACTAGTCTGAGAGAGAGAAAGACACACTCCTGGGGGCTAAGTCTCATGCTCATGCACAGACTTCATGAGAATTTTATCCAAAATCCAACAGGTTGTCAAAATGAAGAACAAGAGGGATTCTGTCTAACCTTGGAGAAAGGAGTTAGAAAATAAAGATTTCAGATTGTCCCTGCCAATTTTTCAAGGTGAAGACCTGCTCTCCTGGAGAAAGGACTTTTCCTGAGTCCTGTGCCACCAGGGGAAGGAATATCCTGACTCCTGTGCCCTCCAAACTTCCTTTAGAAAGAAAGAAAGAAAGAAAGAAAGAAAGATAAGAAAGAAAGAAAGAAAGAAAGAAAGAAAGAAAGAGAGGGAGGGAGGAGGGAGGGAGGGACGGAGGGAGGGACAGAGGGAAATAAGGAAGGAAGAAAAGAAAGGAATATCCTGACTCCTGTGCCCTCCAAACTTTCTTTTGAAAGAAAGAAAGGGAGGGAGGAAGGAAGGAAGGAGGGAGGGACGGAGGGAAAGAAGGAAGGAAGAAAAGAAAAGATAAGAAAGAACACATTTGTGAAGGTCCTAGCACAGGAACTGAGACCAACTCCAAGACTAGGATTGACACATAAGGCTGAGGAGGTCATTGACCCCCCTACTTTAACACCACACTAACAGGGCAATGGTCTAAAATGTTGGATTAACACTGACAGAGCTATAAGGAAAATTTATCTAGAAAGGAGTTCCCTGGAAAGTCCAAGGACAGTACAGAGAAAGCAAAATGGACACTGGAGAAATCTGCACCCTCTGGACTCTACAGCCAGAACAAACCCTTAACCCAGTCTCACTCCTAGCCCGCTAATATCAACTTCACACTAAGTACCCAATCATCTCACCTTCCACTCACTGATCCGACACATTAACCTTTCGATAAAAAAAAAAAAAAAAAATGGAGTCAAAAGAGACAAAACAAGAAAGAGAACCAGTTCAAATGTGATGCAGATGTTGGAATTATCATACCATGAAATGAAAAGGGCTATTGAGATGTCCTTAACCTCAGCCTTGATTTCCTTGGCTGCATGCAGTCTACTAGAGGCATTCTTCAATTGAGTTATATTTTTTATACTTCTTGAATTTCCTTCTCTTTCTTAGCTGTGCTTATATTACTTATTTACTCTAACAATTTCTCCACTTTTTCCATTATATTTCTCATGAAATAGATGGAAAAATATTCACAAAATATTAAAACGTGAAATCCATCAATGGTCAAATATTAGGCATCACAATCCAGTCAGATATATGCTACATATTCAGGGCTGATGGATCATTTGTAAATTAACCAATGCAATTTACCACATCTACAAGAGGAAGAAAAAAAACATATGATTATATCAATGGACAAAGTAAAACATTTGATGGATTCCAGCACCCATTCTTGGCAAATAATCTCAGCAACCTGGAAATAGAATGGAGATTTCCCACCTTGCTGAAGATATTTCTAAAAGAGTACAGCCCACATTTTACTTGTGGTGAGAAATTAGATGTTTCCTCTCTATGATTGAAGAGCATAGAGAGCATCCTCTAATTCTTCCACTCTATCACCATTTTGGAAATCAGTCAGATCAATGAGTTTGATAGTCACCACCATTGTCTAAGTAGAATATACCTGCTTCTGGAACTGATAAGCAAATACAGTGTATAGCAAAGTTATAGGGAACCAGATTAACACAAATATTCAATTCATTTCTTATATACAAGAAACAAATAATTAGGTTCAAATTAAATTTAGCTTTGACAAAACAGCAATATGCAAACGAACAAGGTAAAGAAAAAATGGGCAAATATCTTATCTTAGGAGACATATCAGTAAAAACAAAAATAAACACATTGTGTACAAGACAGACATACAGATGACAGATGAGCATTTAAAAGATGTTCCACATATGCAGGAGGAAATTCCCACAGATGACCTTGGCAACCTGACTCTGCCTCCTTCCTCCTTTGTGATCCTTGGAATAACTGTATAATGTGCTGGAAATCCAGCATTCTGAGATAGGGAAGAACAGGCCAGGCTTCAATCCCATCCCTCCTAGAACAGGATGCCTTTAGTGCTTTTATCTCAGCAGTCCAGATTGCCCAAGGGGTATAAAAGCCTGGAGCAGATTATTTTCAGGGTTCCTCAGTCACCTTGGGAAATGAGCATGTACAGAAGAGGCATCCTCTGCCCTGAAGAGCTTTTGTGAGACTTGAGGGAAATGGCTGCTTCTTCTTGTTTATCTGTAAGCAATACAGTTGCTTTGCAATACTTGTATAGTGATCTATCTCACCAGACTCACACTCTGGTGCTTGGGTTTGTACATAACTCTTACCAACTCTAGGAACATAAGCAGAAATTGATGAACTTTCTGAAGGGCTCTCCCAGGGCAGTGTATTCTGCTTAACATCATATGTCATCAGGAAAATAAAAATTAAAACAGGATACTAATATTCCCTATTTAAAATGGCCCAAATTCAGAAACCAGATTTTGATACCAAATGTTAATAATAAGGTGGAGTAACAGAAACTTTATTCATTGCTGGTGGGAATTCATTCACTTTGGAAAACAGTTGATGGTTTCTTATGAAGCTAAATATACTCTTTTTGCACAACCCAGCCATCACACTTCTTGTCTAAAAACAGGTTGATGCAAAATCCTGCACAGGGAAGTTTATGGTATAATTGTTCCTTATTGCCCAAACTTGGGAGCTACCATATAGTCCTTCTGTAGATGAATGGATAAATAAACCATGATTAATCTAGAAAATGACTATTATTCAGTGCTAACAACAAGAACTATCAAGCCATGGTATGCAGGTAGGAAACCTAGATGCATATTACTAAGTCAGAGAAGTCAATCTAAAAAGATTCTAACATGATTCTAAGATACACAGAATTTGGAAAGGGCAAAACTGTGGAGACACTAAGATTAGTGTTTCCATAGTTTGGGATGACCAAATTCTGAACAGGCAGTGACAGCTCTCCACAATGCTATAATGCTATAATGGTGTCCACCTGCCACCTTACATTTGTCAAAACCCATAGGATGTACAGTATCAAAGAATAAACTCTAATTGAGCTATAGTCTTTGGTGATAATGACACATCAATATTGGTCCATCAATCTTAACAAATGATCCAGTCTGGTGAGGGAGGCCCGGCACATGCCAGACAGGAGGAGCAGGGGACACATCTGTACCTTTTGTTCCATTTTCAAGTGAACTTAATGACTCTATGAAAGAATATCTATTAGCCCGGTGTGGTGACACATGCCTGTAATCCCAGAAACTTGGGAGGCTGAGGCAGGAGGATTAACAGCCTCAGCAATGGCGAGGCACATTTAGCAACTCAGAGAGACCCTGTCTCTAATAAAATACAAAAATGGGCTGGGGATGTGGTCCAGTGGTTGAGTGCCCCTGAGTTTAATCACAGTACCAAAAAAAAAAAAAAAAAAAAAAAAAAAAAGAAAGAAAGAAAGAAAGAAAAGACTATCTATTAAAAATTTAAAAACAATAAATACCAAAAGAAACATTCCTAGATTATTTCTTTCCTATGAATTATTGTAGTTTAAGAATGACTAATTTAAGCCGGGCGCGGGTGGCGCACGCCTGTAATCCCAGTACTTGGGAGGCTGAGGCAGGAGGATCGCGAGTTCAAAGCCAGCCTCAGCAATGGCGAGGCACTTAGCAACTCAGTGAGACCCTGTCTCTAATAAAATACAAAAAAGGGCTGGGGATGTGGCCCAGTGGTCAAGTGCCCCTGAGTTCAATCCCCGGTACAAAAAAAAAAAAAAAAAAAAAAGACTAATTTAGAGCATTTTTTTTTCATTTTCCACTGAAATGTCTTGGAATCTTTGTTCAAAAATAAAAACAAACAACAACAACAAAATGACAAATATGTACTGCTCTTGGTCTACCCCAAACTTGCTGCTCCATTATTATGTATGAGAAATTTATTGTTTATCTGTGTGTCAAATCTATATGTGACATATATTCTTATGAATATATTCTTATGAATATTTAGTTGTACATTCTAAGACTTGCCGCTATCGATAAGGCCCCTTCTTAAATAATTCTAAGACAACCAGGTAAAACTTTCTTCTTTCTAAGATTGTTTGGCTACTTTAATTACTGCACATTTTTACATAAAAAGTATAATCATCAAATGAGTACACAAATATTATATTAGAACTTTGGTATTAGAAAAAACACAAATGTGTTTGATATTAGTATGTGTAGGATAAACATTGTCAAACAGTATTGAGCTTCCCAATTTGTGAACTGAATGTACTTCTCCATTGTTAGGTCTTCCTTAATCTTAGAAAGCCTAAAGCACATA
Organism: Tamias sibiricus; assembly: GCA_025594165.1. Taxonomy (NCBI): domain Eukaryota; kingdom Metazoa; phylum Chordata; class Mammalia; order Rodentia; family Sciuridae; genus Tamias; species Tamias sibiricus. The sequence goes on along the minus strand of CM046675.1, from coordinate 4,078,094 downwards.
TTTTGTTATAGGTTTGTATGTTATATGTTATATTCATATTTAAGATTCTCATGTTTTGATGCTATTTAAAATATAACACATAAAATACGAATTTCCCCATTGTTCACTAGTGGTATATAGAAATGCAATTAATTGCTCATGTAGCTGACTTGCATTCTTTATTCTTGATGAATTCACTAAATATATCTAAGTTTTTTGTTGTAAAGTTCATAGAACTTAACATAAGCATCATGTTATCTGTAGAAAAAAGATGGTCTTTTTATTGTCTTTTAATGTTTATGTCTCCAACTTTTTCCCATGTTGCATTGATTAGGACATACACAGGTTGCACAGAAGTGGAGAAGGCAGACACACCTGTTCTGTGCGGCTCAAGTGGACGTTTCTTTAGCTGCTCAGCTGCAATGGGAAAGCTTCCTGAACCCTTGATTTCTGAAAGCATTTGATATTAACTTTGAAAATACTTTGAATTTATCTATTTGACAAGGTAAGTGAAATCATTTTAGGCAAAGGGGAGAATAGAAGAATATGAGCAAAGACATTAGACACCTTTAGAGAAGAGTTAGGCTGGAAATTATAAAATAGGTTGTTGGGATAATCAAACTTGGCATTTAAGCATAACTTTCTATTCACCCACAGATCTATGTCCACTATCTATGAGGTGTTGATCAGGGTTTGCCTTCTGCATTCATTACTCCCTTTGTCTGAGCATAACACCATCTCCAATTCTCTTATTTATCACAATATACCCAGATAACTCTAAGAATATGCTTCATTATAAAAAAAAAAATCAGAGTTTCAACAGGAACTGGATTGAATGTATCAAAATTAAGACACATTTAAATTGTTGTACAAATCACTAAAAAAAATACATATAGAGCTAAGTTTATAGGGTAAGGAAAGATGATAAAATGCTTAAAAATCCAAATTTGCTCAGTCCAAAGAAATAGCAATAAATCTTGGAGGGTGCAAAATCATTGTGTGAATTGTAGTGAACCTTGTCCATCAGAAATGTCTGCAAAACACTGCACACTTTGATTATATATATGTTTTGTGTTGTGTGTGTGTGTGTGTGTGTGTGTAGAATCAAATTTAGCACTGTGTATGCAGAGTGCCATTTTCTTCTTCACAGTAGCCAATTTACAAGTCAAAAGCCTGTACTGGGATATCTTTATAACTTTACCTATAAAATGGATGCTATTTAGATACATTTAATAAGAACTTGCATGGTTAGTGAAAAATTGAGCTACAAAATAATAACAGTGGTTTCCTGTTGAAGGAAGTAACTAAAATTTAACTTGAAAAACATATAATTTGTGTGAGTCCATAGATCTTTAGTAGTTGATTAAAATTCTAATAACTTTTCTATGGATTTAACTTTGAAATAAATGTAACGACTTAAATGCTGGGAAATATGGTATACACTGTTATGACCTGAAGGTCTCTTTCATGAATTGAAGGCACCATACAATGAATACTTTGTGGAGAAAATAATACAACACATACTTTTGTGGATATTTTACTTGAATTTTTTTTTCAAGGAAGTAGTAGATTAAAAGTTAAATGAAGAATTTTATTTTATTATTGTGTGTGTGTGTGTGTGTGTGTGTGTGTGTGTGTGTGTGTGTACTGCAAATTAAGTCCCTGGGTGCTCTACTAATGAGCTATACCCCAGTCCAATTTATTTTTTATTTTGAGACAGAATGTTGCTAAGTTGCTGAGGCTGCTCTTGAACTTCAGATCCTCCTGCTCAGCCTCCCAAGCTGCTAGGATTACCAGACGTGTTTCACTACATCCAGCATTTCCTATCTTTACTTAAACAAAAGCATCCCTGGACATTGTATTGAAATTAATTTTCACCTTAATTTTCCTTGAAAGATTAGGAATATATTTCCCAAAATTTATATGTAGACAAAAATTAAAACAACCTGTAATATCCTCAAATATATTTGTTAGCTAATTTTTAGGTTTAAATAGAAATTATTTCAGAGAAAATATATTTCTTCTTATACATTGAAATTCTTGACATTGTGCTAAGTCGAATTAAGACTCTTAACATAATAGAAACAGAAAGTATTTGTGATATTTACTTTGCACACATATACTTAAGGATTTCTTGGTAACCTATAAAACACGTTTAGTACTTTTTCTATTCCCTCTCAATTAAGAATGCCATTGACATTGCTGCATACACTTCTGAATCACAGTCAGTGTGCATGATGTCTATTCTCCATTCTTAAGAGATCCTTCCTGGCTATGTCTTCATATTGATACCACTGCAACTCCCTGCACACACAGGTCACCACTTTGCTGTCAGCAGCTAAGGTGAATCATTTAAAATAATCATCTTCTACTTATTTTTGCATTCAGAAAGCATTCTAGCTTGAACGGTGTTCTATAGAAACCTAGGTTTATGGGTTCCAAAAATGGTGTGCATACTTTTATGAACAGTCAAAATGCAAAGAACTGCACAATTGTCTCTATATAATTTGATAAATGGCAAAATGCTCCAAGAAATAAATAAAATTGTGGAAATATGCATGTATGCATTTATATAATATATATAAATACAATTTATAAGCATTTATTTACAGGGTGTCTATACAGCAAATATACAGGAACAATTGCATTTGCAAGTGTGTACATTTATTATGTTTGTTCTTTTTACTTTTTGAGAATTCTTTTTCATACAAAAATCTCTTCATAATGCTGATGATCTCTCAGATATTAATAATAATATGAAAGAATTTGAGGCACTGACTTGATCCATGAATAGCTATCACATTCATAAAAATGATACACTAAACATAATCTTGTGATTCAACAGAGGGGAATAAATTTTTTTAATGATTAGTGTCAGTATTGACAAAGTCATCTACATTGTTCTCTGTGACCCTTTTCTTAATAGTGCATTTTAGAAGAAATTCCACATATCATTCTTTTTTTCTTGTGCATAGAACAATAAATTAGGAAGCAATTTACAGATGATATTTCTATTATATTGCTAAAGATAAATGAAACATTGTATTCCCTTGTTCATGAAGAGAGACAGAATCCCCCTCCTTTTCTTTCCCAAGTTAAATATTCAGACAATCCTTAGTTCATAACAGATGTAGGAATAGTTTAAGGTCTACTGAGGAATGTTTCAATAGTAGAAGTGAAAGACTTGAACCTGTTTTCTGGTTTAGAGGAAAAGCAGCAACCATAGTACAGCGGTGGCTACCATGGTCTCACCACATAGTTTGGCTGCAGAGACCCTCAGGGGGCTGCAAGGGGTTGCCATTATCTCCTGAAACTCATGAGCAAGACTCAAGCCTAAGAGAGTTCTCCACAGTGCTTTTCAGAATTTTTCTGCTACCAGTTCCTAAAATGAATATGTATTGCTGTTAAAATAAAAGGTGTTTTCAGTACATTCCACTTAACTTTCTATTCAGCCATTAATGACCAGATAGCATTTATCATTTTAGAAGGGACTTTCTAATTTTGTTCATTGTACAATTTTATATGAAACTTCTCATCCCAAGAATCATCTCTTATGCTGTGATTTACAAGTGGTCTGTGTTCTTGAAACCTAAAAATCATGTGTGAACATCTTCATGTTTCCAACAGGATACTGAAAAGAGCTGCCCTTAAATGCTTATTCAATTGAAATTAAAAATATTACTCTGGGATATGTTATGATATTGTGTGTGTATGGGTGTCCGTGCATGTATGTGTGTTTTGAGGTCGCAGGGATGACTCTCTGTTATGTCCTTATCTTATTGCTTTGAGCTGAAAATTCACAAAAGGGGGGACAATTTATACCTCATCTCCTTTCAAAATCTCTGAGAGCTACTTTACCCCCACAGCCTTCCACAAGGAACAAGATGTTGTAAAGCAACACTCCAGTGTTAAGTGGATTTATGAGAGGTTTGAGAAGGGTGGACTGCTGAAATAAAAATATGAAACTCTGGAAGTCTTGTGTGCAGGTGTGCCTGCAGACATACTGGACGGCTCCATATTATTTTCACATTCAAGTCTCTTGACTGGGGCATGGTACCATGTTGAATAATATCAATCCAGGAACTTCTCCTTCAAAATGTGCAGGTCATTGTAAAACTGAACAATAAAAACTGTTGTGCAATAATTTCAAGCTTGTGAAATGTTGACCTTGAAAACGCTGCTGAGATCAGGGAAATCTATAATTGAGTGAGTGTAGGTTCAGCTTTAGTGGCCTATTCCCATTCTCCCAGATGTTTAACTCACTCAGCTTACCAGAAATTAAAAATATCATCTAAATTCTTTTTGATGCTAGCTCTACTGTTTTCCCCCTAGCTTATTTTTTATCACACTAACATGTTGTAAAGAAGAAATAGTTTGAACAATTGGGAATATAAGGTTTTCAAAAGGGCATCAGAACCCTAAATTTTCACTTTTTCATCAAACATAAGAATCTAGTCACATGAGTTCAAGGATATTTTTGTTGAAATAAAATGTGAGATACAGTTAAGGGTCCTTTTGCCCCCACCCCCAACCTCCCTTCTCTTCCTTTTTCCCTAAAGATAATCCCTGTTTTTAATCACTATCTTTTGATTAATTTGTCTCTAAAATTTTCTAAAGTCTCACATTTTGTATAACATACAATACACTAAATATCCTCAAGTTTCTCGCTCTTTCCATCGTGTAATTTACAATACGTGCTCATGCAGTGCACAGGTCCCAGGTATTTTGTCACACTGCTGCAGGCCTGTCTATCATTGCCTGCTAATCCAGTGATACCTCTTCTGAGACTGATGGAAATTTATGTGGTTTTTCAATTCCCATTCCCCCAGGACACTTAGGCTTTGTTTTTGTTAGAAGTTTCTATTTGTTTTTCAATCTCATTGGTCTGGAATAATATCTTAATATTGTTTCTCATTTTGCCAGATATGTTTGCTTTTTCACCTTTACAAATATTTGCTTTGTCATTCAGTTCTCTCTTCTCTGAATTACCTGTCCATACACCTTGAATATTTTTCTATAGTGGTGTGTGGTTGTTTATGTATTTGTCTTACTTAATTGACTTTTCTTTAATATTGTGAATACAAATCACTGATTAGTTCCATGTAGTACAAATTTGGGGACAATTCTCTTCTGAAAAATGCATACAACATATCTTATTGAATAACATTTTAAATTTTAACATCAAAATTATTGATCATATGCTTAATTATTGCCACTGTAGGGTTTTCTACCTTATTCTGATGTCGTATTTATTTCTAAAAGTTTTAACAATTCTCTGCCTATAGTTAACATTTCTAGTGGCATGATAAAGGGAATTAATTTTTCTTCACTTGTTTGTAGATAATGCCACCATTCCTGACTCACTTGCAATGACACCTGAGTTTTTCACAGTTCCTTTTATGCAAATCTATTCGCAGTATTCCTTCATGTTCCATACAACTATTTTAATCTCTGTGTAAATGCCACACTTTCCTGGTATTCATGACTTTCATCTTATTATTTATCTTCAAAATTATTTAAATTAATGTCAATCCTTATCTTTTAACATAGTTGAACAAATTCTGAAATTTATTTGTAAAAATAATTTGGGGATTTAAAACACCACATACATATATTAGCTTTGGAGAAATTGATATTTTAGGATATTTGAAAGCCTATTATATTCCCTACTTCCATATCTTCTCTTGTATGTCTTACTAATATTTAATATTCATTCCATCAATGTCTGCATATATTGGTTGGTGTGCTTTGTTCCAGATTTGGTTAGTATGGTCAGTGAATGTTTTTTTTTCCTATTATACATGATTTTTGAATTTGTGATTATGTATGTGAAAATAGGTTTACAGATGAAAGAATTCATTGAATTTTGTTTTACCTTAATATGCTCTCTAGTACGTGAGTTTGGACAAGCATATTTTTGTAAACAAGTCTCAGATTTTAGTATTTCTAAGGTTATTTTTGTTATTAATATTAGTGTGTTTGCTTTTTTCTAATGTCTTCCTACATTGGGTAAAACTTCTAGATGGATATTGAACAAAAACTTTGACAAAGTATTGATATTTTAAAAAACATAAAGAATTTCTGTTAAAGAGCTTCTAAAGTTAAAATGTTAGGCATGAGGTTTGTTTTGTTTCAAAACAGGTCCTTTTGTCAGATTGAATTTTTTTGGTACTTTTCCATTTTCTTTTTTTTTTAATTTATAATAATAGTATGTATTACAATTCATAATGGACATATAGAGAATCTTTTTACATACAACTGTTTGTATACAAAGTATATTTGTACATTCAGGTCTTCAATCATGCATTTAGGATAATGATATCCATCTTTTTCAACCACCTTTTCGTTTTTTTTTTCCCTCCATCCTGTAAGAGCCCTAATTGAGGAGATAGCTAAGATGGCAGTTAGCTGTAAGCACTTGTCCTTGTTAAGGCAAAATGTATTTAATCGGGTAATGTTAGTTAGAGGGGTTTGGTGGTTGGAATTAGAGTGATTGGAATTGGAGAGGTTGCTGGAGCTGGAGAGAGAAGAAGAATAAAAGACCTTTTTTCATTTCCATCCTGCCTCCGAATTTTCTCCCGCGGCGTTGTAGTTGCAAGTGGCAGTAGCAGGCAGCTACACCATCCCCCCTTGCTCCTTCCCTTCCTCTTCCTTCCCTTCCTCTTCCTTCCCTTATTGTTTCTCTAATCCTCCTATGTACCCCAGTCCAACAACACTGTGAACCAGCCTCTTTATATCAGAGAAAATATTTGGTATTTGGATTTTTGAGATTGACTGATTTCACTTAGCATTATATTCTCCAACTTCATCCATTTACCTGTGAATGCCATTATTTTATTCTCTTTTATTGCTGAGTAAAATTCCATTGTGTATATATACCACATTTTCTTTATCCACAAATCTACTGAGGGACATCTAGGTTGGTTCCACAACCTAGCTATTGTGAATTGTGCTGTTATAGACATTGAAGTGGCTGTGTCACTGTAATATGCTGTTTTTAAGTCCTTTGGGAATACACCCAGGAGTGGGATGTCTGGGTCATAGGGTGGTTCCATTCCTCCATATTATTAATATTAAAAATAATTTTTATCTTAAGTAAAATTTAAATTTTAGTAATTCTTTTACTAGATGTTTTTACTAAATATTACTAATTTTAATTCATCTTTTCATTCCCAGAAAAAAATTTGTCTACCATTAGTTTTCTTTATATTGTAAGATTAAATTTTAGTTGCTAATAATTTATTTAAGCTTTTATAAAGGAGATTGGTTTAAAATTTTAGTTGTAGGTTTTGTATATATGAGAGTAATCCATCTATGCCTGATATTTTATAATGAGAAAAATAACGCTGATTAAAAACTTAAACATAATTAATCATATAATGCATTTAGTCTATTATATTTTCTTAATGACTATTTCATTTAGCATTTTAAATTCATAGTTAAATTGATCTTATTTTAATCTAATTATTTACTAACACTTTTAATTCATTTATAATTACATTTATGCCCTTAGCAGAGGTAGCTGCTTATATCTTCAATTTTACAAAAGTTTACATCTTTTGTTAAAAATTAAAGTGAACATTTTTTGTCTTACATATTGCTACTTTGGAGTTTTTGTTGTCATTTTCTTCTTCTGAAATTACAATTTTCTTAACTTCTTCAAAATGCTTACTTTGTTAATTTTCAATGCCTTTGTATTCAGGTGTAAGTGCTTAAAGTAAAACCATCTTCAACTCATTCCTGGGGTCATAGGCTTTTGATACATTTTGTTATTCATAATTTTCACCAAAATTTTCTCTCGTCAAAATTTTATTATGGATTCTTTTTTTGAGTTTCTAGTCTTATGGCAGTTTTATCATTAATATTACTCTTTTTGTTTGTTGGTTGTAATCTTTCTTTATTCATGGTCTGTGAAACGTAAAATTTTGATTTGTTAAAGCTTTATTTATGACTCAACATAATTTTGTTTCTTTTGTAGGAAAACAAAATATATGTAATAAATATATAATTTATGTGCATACATATATATATAAGATACATCTTTTATATATATCTACTAGGTCAAATGCACTAGATATATTTTTCAGTCTTTAATTTCTTTATCAATATTTGTCTCTATACTCTATCATTTGCTTCCATCTTCCCTCTGTGTGTTTAAATATTTAAATATCATGATTTGAAGTCATGAATCACTGACTTTAAGTTTTTATAAAATTTTGGGGAGAAAACCATAATATATGCTATGTATCTATTTTTAGGTAAATAGTAGTGTTAAATACATTCATATTGCTAAAATAATCTTCAGAATTCTCTCATCTTGCAATTCTGAAACCTATTTCCAGTGAACAGCAATTCCGCTGCTCATCTTCTCCAAGCCCTTGGAAACCACCTTTCTATTTTCCATTTCTATAAATTTGATTACTTGAGATGCCTCACATAAATGAAATCATGCAGTGTCTGTTTTTTATGACTGGCTTACCTCATTTAGCATAATGTCCTCGAGGTCCATTCATGTTGCATCATGTAACAAGATTCCCTTGCTTTCTAAGGCTGAAACATATTCTGCTATATGTAAATGTCACATTTTGTTTAACTTGCTCATCCATCCATGGACAGTTAGGTTACTTCCACCTCTTGGCTATTGCCAATAATGCTGGTACTGCCTGCATGATTTTTACTGCTTCTATTAGTATAATTTTCATCATGTACCTCATAATTATTGAAACTGTCATATTTATGCCTGATATTCTTGAGCATGACTACCACCTCCCTAAATGTTATCTTTTTTCATCTTCACTGTTACACACAGTTCTTTGTAGTATAAATCTCTCTTTGCTTGCGTCTTCTAGAGAATTATCAGATACATCATTCTAGCTTCTCTGCCATTCTTTCCTTTTGCTGCTTCTGCAATTGCTACTAGGGATCTATTGGAAATTTTTATCCTGTTTGTTTCTAATAATTCCTAATATTCTTATTTTTTTTTTACTTTCTGTGCTGCATTTAATATAAATCCCTCAGTTTT